>WAAD01031647.1:285-11213 GCA_013389945.1 Fregata magnificens
AGACGGCAGAGTTACCTAGCTCATCTCGATCTTTATAGTGCCACCACCACTACTCAGGTTTGGTAACGCTAAGCTTTCTCTGGCATCTGTGTGCTATATTGCAGGCACTCCTAAATATTTGGATTCATTTGTCAAAGGTAAAATGGTAATAGTGAAGTCCATGCCATACAAAGCATTGTATCAGCCTATACATGTACATAGGCGCCTGTGCCCTCTGCTTCTCATGGAACGATAAGAACTCGACCCTTGTGTATAGAACTCCTAAAAAATAAACATATATGTATATATATATAGCACACGCATGCATACACGCAAACATACATTGTATGTGTGTGTGTGTGTACATCCATGAACTTAGGAAATAATATAATCCAGTCCTTTTCCCTGCTAGTAAAGCAAATCACATAATAATCATCCATTACATAAAATGAGCAAGCTTCATCCTGAGGACCGTTAATGTCGCTTCTCTACAAACTCCTGTGTGAATGTTGTTCCAGAATATCATGGCTGTGCTCTGCAGTAATATTTCCTTTCTAATTTCCACTCTAAGCACATCCACTGCCATATTGCGTCCATTGATTCTGAGCAGTGCTGCTTGTAAGCTTTAGTCATTTCCTCTCCCTCAGATCTGCCTACGGATGTATTTACAGGGAGCAAATCCGTCCCTTCTCAGTCTTTGTTTTGTGAGACTAAACAACTTCTTTTAGACTGCTCACACTCCCATATGGTCAAATGGCCCTCTTCCATACCAATTCCAAGCTGAATTTACTCTTCTTGAATGTGGTCTTCGCATTCATTTTTCAAGAGTAGGTCTTACTAGTTAAATAATGGCATCAACATTTCCCTCTATAATGGGAACACCTCTCCTGATAAACTGAAGAACCATATTTCTCTTATTTGTGGCTGCATCATGTTAGTGGGTAGAGCCAATTACTAGTCTGATTTTTCTTCTCAACATCTATCCTTTTGAACAAGTAACCTCTCACCATTAGTTTAAACGCAGGATCAGTGCAGGACCTTGCACTTTGAACTACTGTCTTTCTCACCAAGAGGCTTAAAAATAGAAGGAGCATAGTTGGATTCAGCCAGTATTTTATGACTTTCTTTCCACTTCAAGACTTCCTCTTTAAGCAGCTGTGTCTAGGTCTTGTCTCACTTTTGGGTATATGAAGCAATCTCCAGAAACATGAACTAAATCTAACTCTAGATTGTCCAAAATGCATTGATGATTTTGTTTGCAAGGAAAACATTTTAATAGCAGAATGTAAAGGCAAAAATAATATAGATGCTGCAAGAGGAATATGTATCCATCTACTCTAATGAATGCTTTATCAAACTTTAGTCATTGAAGTCTAAGCTAGTTGTGTGGTTTCCCTCTACAACCACCAGAAAGATGCTGGCACCTCTCCAGGGTTTTTATCACTCATGTTTTAGGCACTTATTTTAGGACCTGATGAACTGTTTCCTATCAGTGCCTCCTTCTTCCTTTCCACAGATTGCCAAATGAAAATGCATCAGCAGAGTAGCTGAAGCATGCAGCTAAAATCAGGTGAAATGAGCCTCCCTTCACTGTGTATCTTAGAATTCAAAAGAATATTTCAGTCAGTGACTGAAATGGCTGGATACATGAAGTACGACACGCTGTATTTTTCTGAAAATTACAGGTGGACATTAGCACTTTTCTGAACATTATTATAAGGGTGAATTTAATGCATGGGTATTCCTGTGTCCCTTTTGACCACTAGCTCTAGAATAACTAAATGTTCCAGTATAACACAGGAGTAGGGCTAGTTGGCAAAAATGAAAAACGCTGAGGTTTTGGCACCTGGGTTTTTCATGCACTGAGAAGAAAATAGATCCCAGAGCAATCACCTGGGATGTCAGAGAACTGTATAAAAGAACTGCACTCCCTAAATCCGTCATTACTGACGTGTCATGAGACAAATATAAACACTGAAAGAAAAACATAGCATGTTTGAAATTTTTTTTTTCCCAGAAACAAGTGTTTTCCAGAATGTTTATTGCAAGAATTGCTGTAATTTCAAATTGGAACAAGAATAAGTTTTGGAATTCTCATTTCCCACAAGAGAGCTCTGATTAATTGGTGTACAAAATGGCTGAGATGGGAAATAGCCTCTGACCAATCCTATGTTACCATCTGTCCTTATATCAGACCGATCCTGTTTTCTAAGAGCTCACTCTGAAAAAAATACGGTCTTTTAGCAGTCCGGTGTGTCTAAACAAAACTATTGTTTTCGCTCTTGTTTGTGACAAAAGGTCATGAAGAGAGATTGGGAGTTCCCGAGTACAGCAGGAGCTCTGGAACAATTATAAACTGGAATTTCTAAAAAGGAAGGAATTTGATGTGAAGGGCCAAGTCATAAGGATTAATTAGATTCAAGAAGGGATGCTGACTTTCAAGTAGTCTGGGCTGGAAATAACACAGATGGAGAAGTGAAAAAGAATAGAAAACATTGTGTCTGCAAACTGTTCTCCGAGTGGGTGTTTTTGAGAGGGTGCCAGCTAAAGGATTCAACTTTTGGTAGGAAAAGTATGAATTATCCACACCCCTATCTATGGGTAATCAACTCACAAATCAGCTGACCGGTTAATGTTGCTTCCTTAGAAAAAACACTCAGGTTTTGAGTATATTTGGTGACAGACTTTTGGCGATGCAGATACCGTGGCTGGAGCACATTCCCCTTTTCTGTCACACATCCCCCTCTGCACCTTCTGGTGGGCAAATGTGAGTCCAAACAATTAATAATAATTAATTTCTTTGTGGTGCTTTTCTCTGACTGCACACAGAAAACCTACAATTCTTTGCACCTTAATCGGGAAAAGTAGAAATAATCTCAGTTCACTACCCCACCTAAAATGGGAACTGAAAAATATTTTACTTGTTAAGACATAAATCCAACCTTCTGTTTGTCTCTAACTTCATTGTCTCTGAAAGCAGAAGAACAGCTGCTTTTCCTTCTTCAGGTTGAGATGTTAATAACTGTGAAAGTGGAAATACAGAGTCAAAATTTCCACTTGTAGCCAGTGAGTGAAACAGAAAACTCATCTTCTGCTGTTTTTCTGGGAATATGCTCTGGTAAAATGAATAATCCCCAATACTTTATAACTTCTTAGGAGGAAAAATATAAAGCAATCAGGTGCTTCTGAAGTGCTCAGTCTGTTGTTAGGCTGAGTTTGCTGTCTCTCTAGAAAACCTGATGTGCATTGTTGGCAGCAGGCATCAATGCCCCGAGGGAGAGGATATAGAAGCCTGCAGGAACGGAGATAAATATCTAAGTTCTTACTCTGCATGACAACAACAACAAAAAAAAATCAGTCAAAACCTCCAAAGCTCTGCCAAGGGGCCCTTCTTCACAGTCACAAGTACCTTACTAAGAGGAGAGCTAACCCTTCTAATTGAAAATATTTTGTATTCATTAGATCCAATCACAATTCTGACTCTTTTAACCAACAAAATTGATAGGTTTTGTTTTGTCTGGGGAAGGGGAGGGAGAAATGTGGGTCCTTTCTTGATCTGGGCAATGTTTTCTCTGCAGTAATGCCTAATGGTTTTGTCAGCTGCAATTTACTTGATAACTCTCAGAACTGAAAATGCAGGAAACCACCTTTTTTGTAAAATTTAGTAGCTTGCTGGAAATAGTTATACACCTTACAGAAGCATCTACTGATTATAGCACCACATCCTAGAGTTCAGGTAGTATAACTGAAGGTGAGGGTGTGTAATTGTCAGGGAAAGTAATATTTTATTATAGAATTTTCTAAACAGTGGGTATTTGGTCAACTCTGCTTATTCCACAGATGTACAGACTGCCCCTTGGGAATGCTATTTATAAACTCGAAAGCGGCTGAACAGCACTCACAAAAAGGCTGCCACTTTCAAGAAAATTAATGACAATCTTACATTGTTTGAGAATGAAGAGAGAAGAGGCACTGTGTTAAGCTTAAAGCATGAAGCGATAGACAAGTATGTTTGCACTCCTTTGTCTTGAGCTCTCTATCGAAGACTGTGATATTAATGAAAAGGCACTACTCATTGCATTGTCAGCTTAGAAAAAGCAATACAGGAAACGTAAACAGACAGGTAACTCCACATCCCTTTCTCCAAAAGGCTCCCAAGGGTCCCCTATAGCACATTACTATAGAGGATATTGTGTCTTCATGTCCTGGAGCTTGCAGGGTGTGGCTTTGCTGTATTTCCATTAAAAAAAACAAACACCACAACAAAACCACAAAAAAACCCCAAGGCAATCATACTGAAAATAGTTTCCTGAGTGCAAGTAATATGTGCAGAGTTTCTGCACCCGATCGGTCTTTTTGGCGATAGACTGGTTTTATCTGGAATTTTAAAAATTACAGTTGAACATAATTTAATTGTAAGCCCAAACTGCTCTGAAGACAACAATTCCCTGCTTTAAAAGTTTCCTGCCGGATTTGGAAGCTGAACTGACTGAGCAAAACCATCAGATGAGCACTAGAACTAGCACAAGAGCGAGAGAGCCAGAAACAGAAGTTCAGTGTCAAAGAGTGACACTTGCCAGTTGCGGTGGCAGTGACTCAGCTGCTTTTGGCACCGCACTTATAGCCTCCCCTTACAAAGGGGCTGTACAAGTATCCGTGACTGCTATTTGAAAATGAGAGCACTTTCAGTTGACACCATCGTCTTACCTGTGGCACAGAAATGCACCCTAATACATACCATGCGTGCATTACAGGCATACAAGTATTCATGATGATGTACCAAATGCTTTAATAAAACTTACTACCTTTTGAGCAAACTTTGTATCTTTAGATCATTGCAATTAGGACTACATTGCTGTTACTGATGGAGCAAGGGAAAAATTACATTGCTAGTACTGTATGTTTTGTGTGAAGTCGTCTCTGCAGAGAAAAGGCTTCTTATCCCCCTCTCGCAGCACGTGTGAGAACTGTTACAACAACAACCTGTTTTTCCTTTACTTTTATTTTGGTAAGACAAAACGGCTGAAGGCCACAGCTGTTGATTTATTCAGATGCCAAAGGAAACCATTAGCCTATTGGACCCTGAAGATGAGATTTCTTTGCGCTAGATGTTAATATAAGGAAATCCCAAACAGTGGCTGCCAAAGGGACTTAAATACAGATGCAAAATGCCAAATGTACCTAAAAGGGAAGGTGGACGGTGGTTGCTTATTAGAGAAAAAATAAATATGCCAGCGAAAAGCACAGTTTGCTTTTTTTCTGCTTCTTGTTTTAAATACAGTGTGATTTACTACAACCAAACCACAGAGATGAAAACTCTCCTCTATTTAAATCAAATAGAATATCTTTGGAACTACACGTATGGTTACACATATGGTTATACTGTTAAGGACTACATGTCCACCTGAAACGTTTTTTATCAGCATGACGCGGATGGCACTTCTCCACAAACCCCCTGCTGTTTGCAGCTTTGTATTAATTAGTTGTAATAGCCCAGTATAAATGAACTGAATCCTCAGAAGAGATGTCAAAGAAAAAACGTAATAGCTGCCATCAGGGTAACTACTCTTTCAGATTACTGTTATAATGGCCTCATGGCAGAAACATGATTAATTGGTGCCTATACTTAGCCTGAATTTCAGATACACCCCTTCTCCCCCAATCCTTTTCTTGGAAGATTCAACAGTTACAAGTCCTTTATTTCATACCTGTGCAACAGAAGTGACATTTCTAATACTTCCTTCAGGATTTTAAAAGTACTGGACAAGCTGTCATCTCCAATAATGTTTTAATCAACATTGGGTCCTATTTGGAGGAAGTATTTTTATACAACAAAATGAGGCCACAGAACTGAAACTTTGTCCTGGCTCCCTGTCTCGTGCTCAGCCCAGCAAAATGGAGTAAGGCATAGGAGTTTTTGGCATGAGGCAAAGGAGTAAGACAAGGGAAAAAACAGTATTTGCTAGTCAAGGCTAGAACTGATTACGGAGAAGAGAATGGGATTGACTAAAGAGGTTGATAATAATGGAGGAAATAGATCAAGAGTGGTTAAACTTGAAACAAAGGACAGAGGAATTTGTTTCGGCTGGCTGATGTTCCTCAACCTTTTCAACCAAGGACTTCACCAATAAACAACAAACCATTTTTGTGGTGTTGCCACAACAATTTCCAGTTAAAGACAAACAAAATTAGGATAAACTTCCAGTGTCCATATTATTTTCCCCATTTTGGTTGCTTGCTTGTGTGATGTGTGAGAATGCGTNGGCCTCGGCCCATCGATCCAGCCTATCCAGATCCCTCTGCAGGGCCTTCCTTCCAGAAGTGACATTTCTAATACTTCCTTCAGGATTTTAAAAGTACTGGACAAGCTGTCATCTCCAATAATGTTTTAATCAACATTGGGTCCTATTTGGAGGAAGTATTTTTATACAACAAAATGAGGCCACAGAACTGAAACTTTGTCCTGGCTCCCTGTCTCGTGCTCAGCCCAGCAAAATGGAGTAAGGCATAGGAGTTTTTGGCATGAGGCAAAGGAGTAAGACAAGGGAAAAAACAGTATTTGCTAGTCAAGGCTAGAACTGATTACGGAGAAGAGAATGGGATTGACTAAAGAGGTTGATAATAATGGAGGAAATAGATCAAGAGTGGTTAAACTTGAAACAAAGGACAGAGGAATTTGTTTCGGCTGGCTGATGTTCCTCAACCTTTTCAACCAAGGACTTCACCAATAAACAACAAACCATTTTTGTGGTGTTGCCACAACAATTTCCAGTTAAAGACAAACAAAATTAGGATAAACTTCCAGTGTCCATATTATTTTCCCCATTTTGGTTGCTTGCTTGTGTGATGTGTGAGAATGCGTGTGTAGCCGGTTTAAAAAGGCATTTTCAATTATTTTGCAGACCAGCTCCTGAGTTCTCACAGATCATTACTGATCCACAGTCCACGGTTTGAAAAATATTGCACTAGTGCATGATTCTTTTGACAGCCTGAAAACTGGCACCCCAAATTCCTTAATATCACCAGCTGTCTGTACTATTTCATCCTCCTTTAGCAATAATCCACAAGAAAGACTACGACTAGTTGCTCTTTAGCTGGATGGAGGGAGCTGTGCTGTAGTTGCAAAGGGTCCAGCCTTTCTAAGAGCCCTGCATAGCTGTTAAGATGCCGCATAATGGAGTGTCTGTACGGAGGTAGGAAGAAAAGAAAGACAAAGTTGGTTTTGCTTCTTAAAATAATGCAATCCCCCAACAGTTAAAAGAAAGAATAGGATTAAATGTTAGCGTGCAAGCTTAATTTGCCGCCTCCTCAAAAATCTACATTTTGATACAGTTTTTATTTACAAAACAACTGCTCTGTGTTTTTATATTTTCTCTCTTTTTTTTTTTTTTTTTTTTAGAGTCCTGCCTCATTCTGTGGAATAAGTAGATTCGCTCTCCACTGAGTATGCGGTGAAGGGAAAAATATTGTGCATGCTGAATGAATATTTTCCCACAGTTTGTATTTTTTTAAATGAAATATATCTGCTGCTTCTTCAAACCAGCAGAGGGAGTTTTCTCATCTAAATAATTTTTTAACTTCTGAAACACAAACCTGTCTTTTTTTAGTAATGTTATGTTACCTAGCAGGAACTGCTACTGAAAACAAAAGGTGAAATTTTATAATCAGTCAAGCCTGTTTAACTCCTTAGTGCTGGAGGTTGTATGCCTCCAGTCAATTTTTACAGGTATGATTGTGCAAGAAGTTGCTGTCATGAGAAATGCAATAGAGCATTAAAAGCATGAAAAATTGACTCGGCTGGAATGTTTGGGATCAAACTATTTAGTTAAAGTGGAATGTACAATTATTGCAGTACATGTGCCACTCAAACATGCATGAAACCATAACTTGGTAACAGTTTGAAAAAAAGCTGTTCTTTTTTTAATTTTTTTTTTTTTTTTGCACTCTAGGGAGAAATTTTGAAAGTTCCAGGTTTAGGTTTCTTTATTTGGAAGTAATGGAGTAATTTTAAGATTACCACAGTGGCAAAAAAGTTCAAGTGAAATGTTCACTGTAGCACTACTAGGAAAAGAGTCTATCATTATTCCTAGTTTTTTTGTGAGAGGAAAAAAAAAGCATCTCCAGCGGTGACAAATTGTATCATTCTTATTTTATCTTATAAACCTACATACCAGGCTCTATACAATGATCTCTCTCGTAAAATAAAATGATAGCAGTTACTGACGTTAACAGTGAATATTTTCTTGATCTGTGAACGTCACAACTCTTCCTCTCTCAAAAGCAAGCAATAAATTCAGATATTGCATTAAACTCAGCCATAAAGCATTTAAAATGCTAATCTTTCATTTTTAAAAGTTTTGTTGAACAAATTCCACCTCGGGAGAAAATAATCACAGTTATTTTGGGGAACCTTAATTGGGTTTGAAAATACTCTGAAACAAATACGCACTTTTATCATTCCATAGAGTCAGAATATCGATGCTCTACAATCTGCTCGAACTGAAAGAAATGATTGAATAAAAAGCAAGATCCAGTGTTTCCTGTACATCTATCAGTATAACAGCAAGACTATATTTTCAAGGGACTGCATAAATACCAATCATTGCATAATATCCAAGTGAAAATGGCTAATTAAATGTTTTCAGCTTTTATTGAAGTGGAAAGTGAGGAAGGAACTCATTGCAGGTGATTTAGAAGGTAATTATTGATAATAAGCATTTAGCACATGACATCAGACGTAGAACATACAGAAAAGAAACGAAGTAGTCACATGGCTTAACGGTTGAGCCATAATAGTTAATAGCCTAGCACAGATGTATTTTCCTTATATGTATTATAACTGCCAACTCATATAAGAATGCTAAATACGGGTCCCTATGCTGCTTTGAGTTACACATGAGCGGACTCTTGCATTTTTGCAAACCTCACTGCAGCGAAGTCTTGTCAAACTCAATGAAGCATGAGGCAGACACAACTGTTCAGCGCCACATAACTCACAGACCAAAGCCCCAAAGAAGGACCAGCTTTAGACATGGGCAAAACAGAAAATTTTACAGGGCTGCAGATGATGGATTCAGCAGCAGTCCAGAGAGAAAAAGACTTTTGGGCTCAGCAGCCACAGGGGCTTCCTCAGGAACCATCCCATTTCTGCCTCACTGGTACTGAAAAGGAGACGGAGGCTAAAGCACAGGACCGGCTGGATGCTGGTGCGCTATCACCACAGCAGATGGGCTCTGAATAAGATTCAGTTTTTGTACTCAGACTGCTAAGAAGCTTTGAGCCAGCCCTGGCCACAGTTATCAAGACATGTTAAAAAAAAAAAAAAACCAGAGAGAATTTCAGAAAGCCAGCGTCTTACTAGTCCACAGCATAAGAACCGACGACCAGTGCTTTGCTCTCCAGCACGTTCTAGACTGAAGAGGAGGGCAAAGGTAGCTTTATGTCAGCATGAGTATTCATTCAGGGCTGATCCAAAGGTAGTAACGATGCTTAAATAAACTGGAATGAGCTTTTGCCCTAGTTCAGACCAGCTTCCTGAAAGAAGGCTACATGGAGCTCCTTCAACTCGCTGTAAAGACGTACACTATGAATATTTTATTTCTCACCTCTTGTTCATGCATACTTAGCCTTGTGGCAGGGTTTAAAAAGGTAAAAATTGCTGCATCAGACCAAATTTCTGATTCCTCTCATCCTTTATCCTTTTTTTTAGCATGTAGCTCTTCAGAGGAAGTGGAAAAAAACTATAGAGAAGACAGATGAGGATAATTTGTCCTCCTGGAAACTGTTTTCTGAATTTTTGTTGGGAGTGACTTCAAACTCTAAGGATGATGTTTCCTTTCTGCCCCAAATCTCCTCTTGCTATTAGCTACCGTAAATCTGGGGGTGCAGGGAGGTTGTATTTTTATAAAAAAAATAGATTCTCCTTTTAAGGGGAGTATCATAGGGCCATTTATCAGCGTTAAACGCTATACCTGCTTCAAGGAAATTCTGACTATCACTTGTACGTTTCCAGTTCTGCTATCGGAAGAAATGGAAGCACAGTCTGCCTCAAAGTACAGTGAAGGAGATAAAATATCATGCTACAATATGCTATATGCTTGTTTACACCCTCAGAATTCACATGTTGTTTTCAGTACTCATTATCTGAATCATTTTCTGTTTATATGCCATGAGAAAGATGCTAAACAAAAGCTGACTCCTGGAAATACTTGACATTCTTTTCAGGCTAATTTTGTCCCGAGCGTGGCTGAAATGGCTCATTTTGAACCGCTCATAAAAGGATGTCTGCAGCAGGGAAGACAGAATATTTTCATTTCAGAGCGCCCTGCTGCGTTATATTCCCTGATTTTCATCAAAACAAGAGCATGCTTACTTGTCCTTTTGGCCTCAGGGTCACTGTTTTTTCTTTAAATCGGTTTAGTTAGAAGTGGTCGTTTTCACTCATTCCCGAGTTTCTCACAAAAACCTAAACAGTGGCAGCCTGATATAGCTTTGAACACTTTCCTCCTTTCTTAAGTACATTGTAAGTAAAAAAAAAACCAACCCAATAAAAAATACCCCTACCCCTAAACTCTCCAAAAGACACGCACACGAGGTTGGCAGCCTCGAAGGCCAAGGGGACATGCCCGCTTTCCTCCCCAGGCCTCCCCGCATGTACCCGTGCCACCTTCCCTGAGCCAGGAGGAATGGCCTGGCCCCTGCAGCCAGAACCGACCCCAAACCTCGGGAGACTTCTCTGCCGAAAAGGGGCTTCCCAAAGCGACCCCAGGGCGGGTGTTTTTGGGCGGGGACGAGAGCCGGGAGGCTGCTGGGGGAGGAGGTGGGGAAGCCCCCGGAGGCACGGGGCAGCCCGAGGGCCTCAGAGGGCCGGGGTTTCGCCGGGGGGCTGTGGAGCCCTGAGGCGGCTCCTTCCCGCGGGGGAGCTGTGGGGGCGCGGGCTGAGGGCCGGG
>WAAD01031647.1:11965-23379 GCA_013389945.1 Fregata magnificens
GGCCCGGGGCGGGAGCCGGCGGGTGGCAGCGCCGGGGGTTACGTGGTTTTCGGTGGGGAGAGCGAGGTTTACAGCCGAGAAGCGAAGCCTGATCCAGTGCTGGCTGGAGGGAGCTTGGCTGGAGCGGCTTGGTGAAGAGTAAAAGTTGTCCTGACTAAATCCGGCCCTTTCGCTTTTTTTTTTTTTTNCCCATTTCTCCACCAAGGTGTTGGCTTAAAACAAGCAAGCATACAGCGGCTCAAAGTATTCCTATTTTCATAATGTGCCAGTTTGGCTCCACACTCCAAACAATCAGTTGTACTGGGTCTAATTTTTGATGTAAGAGCATCCGCATAGGGAAGTATGAAAATGTGACTTAAACACCACTCTTCAGAACCCTGTTTCCGTGTTCAGAGTTCCCCCACTGGGGTCTGAAATGGTCCGTTGACCATTTTGTCTGTCTCGGTTATCTCCACCCGCACTGCGTCCCTTGCTGCGCTGTCCTGTATAACATCGGCTGCTTAATGTACTTCTGGAGGGGTGTGTGCAAGGGTGTGTGTGACGGTGGCTTTCGTGTGGCGTGTGTGTGCTTACGCCGCCGTGTGCAAACATGCCAGGTTTGATGAGCACGATTTAAGCTTTTTAAGTGGAAGCATACCTGGGTTTTGTATAGCTTTGCTTCCTCCCCTTCGTGCATAAACGAAGGGAAGAAGTGCATGGTGTGCAGATCGAATGTGCAGTTAGTGAAGCGATATGTGTTCCTCCTGATTTTAAAGACATAATTTCAGTGCTTTCATTTTAAGGAAAGTTGTCTCGTGGTCAAAGCACACTTAAAATGAAGTCTGAAAATATAAAGTGAAATGGGTGTTTTAGGTTCTGATACAAACCAAACTCTAAAGAACTCACTTTTTGATGCTTCTTCAGAATAGGTAAGAATTCCTGTTTCTTTCTTTTTGGGCTGCATTGTCTTACTTGCAAGTGAGAAGTGTCTACCCAGGTCATTGCGGTGGCCTGCGATGGTAGTTCCTATAGCATAAAGGTTTAGTATGCTAATGAAACATTTTGAACTCAGACTGTGTAATGCTGAAATGTGAAATACCTGAGGATTTGCATGTGGTAGGTCTGGGTTATTAAAATTATTAGCATGCAGTTAGGAATACTGTATAAGACTGTTAATAGAGAACTGAATCCAGTTTCTGACTAATGATTACTATATGACATTGGTTTATGTATTTTTTTTTCCTTACCTTTCCTTAAATGTGGCTTCTTTCTCTGCCTCTTCTGATTACGGTAGTGAGCATATTATTACTGCTCCAGAGGTTACTGAATTGAGTGGGTGCATACGCTGTGTGTCGAGTATTGTTATTGCATGGGTTGTTATAACCATAACAATTTGTGTGCGTGGGCAATTACAGAACTGTTTCTGCCAGAACACTGGCAAACCTCTATAAATGATTGCAGAACGATCCCAGAGCCTTTTAAACAGATTTTCTATGAAGGTGTCGTCCTTTATTCAGATTTTCAAGTGTTACTCTCTTGTGACCAAAAGTGGAGAGGAACGTACAGCAAAACATCTCTGAAAATGAGATTGGGAAAAGAACTAACTGTAGTTTGCACTGCACTCGCTATATTTAGCAATGGCCTCACGTTTACCTTGAGAAGTCATTATTTGATTGTTTTATTAATGATGTCATGGTAGTGCTGGCTCTTGATAAGAGATTGTCTGTCTTTTATGTCAGCTTATGAAAGAGATTTTACATGTAAGATGTGGCTTGGAGGGGACTGTCGAGGTATCTGTTTGACAAATTCAATCAAGGTTTCTGGGATTTATGGAGGAGTAGGAACAGGGCAGCATGGCTCTGGAGGAGCCAAAAGGAGAAGGGCAGAAATACAAAATGCCTTGGAACAGGTTCTTTTATGTTCTTGTAGTAGCTGGAAATTAATGTTGCAAGAGCACGTGTCATTCAGGCACTTGAAAGATGGGGAGGAGGATGTTACCAGAGGTGACAAACACTAGACATATGAAGTTACTAGTAATGCCCGGTTACACGCTTAAACTTCGTCATTATAATTCTTTGCCTTCTGTACTAGATTAATCATGTGGATTCAATATACGGCTCTACAAAGAGACAGAGAAATAGATAAAGGAAAAAAAGGTATTCAGGTGTTCTGAGGGAAAAAAACTTTGACTGAATTATCTTTTTGCTGTCTTGGGTTGATATCCACTTAGAGGGAGGTAGAGTTCCATGTATTGGTGCATTGTATCATCTCCCCAGTTTACTTCTATGGCTCAATAACATATAATTTTCCTAACTACGGTTGAGAAATGGTTTGACTATACAACTTGCACATTAACAGGAAGGTTGAGCTAAATTTGCAGTGTCCAACTAATTTTTGTATGGCTTCACAACTAAGAATGAAATGTTCTAGCAACAGTTGATAAATTGCCACAGTGGTATACTGAAATCTACTGGACTTCTGTCAGTATCTTCTTAGCTATATGCATTCCCCCCCTCCCTTTTTTAATTTCCAGAAAATTGTGCAAGCTTTGATTTGTGGTTCCCACGAGTTAGTATATTTGAATTTGCTGCATTTCATCTTTAGAAAATGTTATAACTTTGGAATACTTTAAGAAGCCAGACATACTTCTTCATTGCTAACAGAATGGGTACAAATATATGTAAATATATTTGGCCTACAGAATCTATTTAGTAAGTTCTTTGAATGTTAAACTTGTGTGAAGCTTTTTGCTTTCTTCACCTTCATGTTGGCAACAGAAAAAAGTCTAGAACATTTTTCTAAGCAGACTGAATATTTTTAACATTGTCACAGGGACAGTGACAGATTGTTTCAGTATTGACTAGTAGTATTACAAGAACCGATTAAAACATTACTTCAAGGTTTATTCTATGCTAATTTCAGAAACAAACAAACAATTAAAAAACAACAAAGGAGTAGGATAGATCAGAAGTCCTTCAGCTAGTATTTTTACCAAGAAATATATAAGATGCAGTGTACGGTTGAACGTTATTCACAGTAAACTGGTGAAGAATAAGATGACTTAATCAGAAGTACAAGTCATTGTAACCATTCTGTACTAGGGTACTCAACGAGCCTAATATTGACAGACCGACTGTACTTGTACTGGCAATGTTGAGCAAAGTGCTTTTTTATTATCATTTTCTTTTTTCCAGACAAAACTATAAGGGAAGATGATGGAAATATGACCTCTGGAAGAGAGATGCCTAAGCTACTGGGAAACCAAGTTAGAATAACTGGGAAGAATTAATGGATACTGGGTTTGGGTCAAGGTAGAGGAGAAATCCCATCAAAAGGTGCTAGAGATCCTGTCAGCTCAGCTCTTGCCTTTTTTGTTTTTTCAAGAATGTAAGAGCTGCTGTGCTGAGGATCCTGTCTGTGGGGCAGGTAGGGAGGAAAAGGATATGGAAAGCAGGTCTATCGTGCAAAGTTCTTTATTTTTTTTATAAAAACCCATGGTCTGGCAGTTAGTAATTTATGGACTTGCTCAAAGGTGTTTGTAGTTTCACTAGACACTTTTTATAGATAGGGATGGACCACCAGGGACTTGCACAAAGCGGGGACAAAAAGGAACGTGGCTCTTGCCCTCCACAACTACCTGTGGCAGTGAGAGTCCCTGTGTAGCATGAATGGGTGTGTGTGTGGGAAATATACCCTTTCAGCGTGAAGTTTTTTCCCTGAAGCTGCTGCTTGTTCTGCCTGACTCCTTTGTATTTTTGAGAAAGGGTGGATGATTGTTTGGTAGCTTCAGAATGAGAAGTCTCTCTACATCTACTTTCCTCGTGTGCCAGCTATTCTGGATGCTGGTCACCTTTACTGGATGGTTATTTTAATTTTGATAGCACTTTCATCTTGTTGCGGGGAGCTGTTCCGGACTGTGTATGTGTTATTCAAGACTTAACTCTGTGCAGGGGTGTAATTCTATTTGCTGTCTTGGTTTCTTTTGTTTTCCTAACAGTTCTTAAAGTTTTTGTTTCAGCTAGGTAGGATCTTCCCTTTGAAGTCTCTTCACCTTCACTGGCCTTCTTCACTCCGTTGTCTGCCTGTGTTAGGTTTTTTTGTCCCTTAGTGGGTTTTTGTTGCATAAACACAGGAAATGCATGGTTGGGCACACTGTACCGTCTGGGGCTAAGCGAGGTGGCTGCCTGGTCTGTCCTGCTCTGGTTGTCATCACTCTGCTCTTCCCATCCATTTTGCTTCCTTGGAGATGCTGTTGCATATGACTGCTGGTCTAGTATTTCCCAAACCCGGTTTCATAAAAATGATTTGTTAGGAAAGAGCAGCAAGGAAAGTGCTTAAAGTGACTTAGGTCATCTTGACAGAAGTGGGTAAGTTGATCAGGTGAAAGGGTAGTGGGTCTGGGGTGTAGCAATTTCTAGCAGCTAGTCCAACCTGTGATTACCACCTGGGCACTTAAAATGTGTCTCTGGTCCACTACAGGGTTTTAGCCCTTTTCTTCTGTTCCTTTTAAAGATTTTTTTTTTTTTAACTGGCTTCCTATATTTTGTAGTGTAGTTAAATTATGTTCAACTTTTTCTTCCCTGACACTCTTCCTTTCCCTGAACATTGCTTTTCTTTTCTACTCTGAACTGCGAATTTGCTAACGATCTAATATGTGCCCCACTCCCTGTGAAGGGGTCGCCTGTGCCTTATCTTGGATGTGCAGTGATGAGAAATAGTTTTACGCAACTTTGTCACTGTGATGGTGCAAGCGTAACCCTGCTTGTGCATCGCCCTCGGCTGTCCTGCCACACTGGTTGTTAGCAGGGCTGAAATACTAAAACTGCCTGTTCAGTCGCCTCTTTCCTAGAGCGATCTCTTGCTATATTAAATAAAAGCGTACCAAAGATTTAATTTTGATGCTAGCCTTGCTTTGAGCAGGATGTTTGCTACAGAGATGGCTTCTGTAGGTTCCTCTCACCCTGAATTATTCTGTGTTTCTTAGTGTAAACTTCAATTCATTTGAAAAATGTTGTGATGCCAGCACAGCTATTTACTTTCTCTGAATAATACCAACAGGTATTTTTGGGTGGGATTATGTTTTATTGCTCTAGCCATATGCAGAATTGACCTTCTTTATATAAAATCAATATGAAATGTTGCTTTTTCAGAAATCTTGAATGAAGAAAATGAAGCATTGTAGGTATTTTTGAACAGTATATCTGCATTTGCTGAAAAATTTAAGACCTGCCACTGCCAGAGTCCTAAATCAGGCTGAAGGAGAAGTCACAGTATGTGTCTGTCTGCCAAATGAGTTCAA
This sequence comes from Fregata magnificens, assembly GCA_013389945.1. Lineage (NCBI taxonomy): Eukaryota > Metazoa > Chordata > Aves > Suliformes > Fregatidae > Fregata > Fregata magnificens. Next base: position 17,244 of record WAAD01031647.1, read on the forward strand.
TCTTTCCACTTTTGGGGTGATGTACACTGGAGAGAATATAATATGAGGTCATTTAGAATATTAAGTTAACTTTTCTTAAAGGAATATATATTGCCTATAACATGCTCAAGGTATTAGGCAGGATTGCTTTCAGTGGAATAAATCAGAAGCCAATATTTTAAATTATTTTAAAAAAATGAACCATTTTCCTTTAATTTCAGCAATTTGGACAGTGCTGACTTGTGATGTTACAGGAGAGGGTTGCAGTTGGAGCTCTCTGCTGAACTCTGGAGAAGGAAGCGGGGATCTGTCTGCTTGTGTGCCTTAGTGCTAAAGAGCTTTGTGATTGTAAACTTTGAGTTTAAATTTGACATTATTGTTTAAGAAACTCAAAATGAATTGTATCACCTCTATTGCTTCAACCAGCTAAAGTATTATTTTAAATATTTAAATGGCTTAAGCTCATGCTGTTTTCTTAAAAGTACCTAAATCGCCAGTAACATGATACTTTTTGACAGTAGAGGAATGTGTAGGTGGTTTTGACTTAAGCAGTACGCGGTAATAGCTTTTTTTTTTAATTTTACTTCTGCAGCAGCCAAGTCTGAGCTGCTGTGAATAGATTTTTGTAGATTGGAGTTATTAATGATTTTTATTTTAGTTTTAAATTAAGAAGGCAATTTTGCCTGAGTTCCTGGAAACTTGCCTGACTTACCATTTAAAGAAGACTCCTAAGTCATCAGTTTCTACCTCTTGGATAAAATTACTAAATGGTCAGTCTTAGTCAAATGTTTTTGACTGTATATGTAGCTTGAGCTTTTTGAGCTAGCGCTGAAATAAAGTCTCACTCTTCACTTACCTCTGGCTAGTGCATATTGTCCTCTTCCTTTGCTTCTATGAGCTGAGTCTTCCAAAACTTCCTGGTCTTCCTGGATTAGCTTTCAGCCAGGCTGGGTCTCCAGAAACTGAGACTAAGCTCGTGGTTGCAAAAAGAGTGAATGGAAGCAGGAGGAGGGTGAGGATGCTGCTTACAGCGGTGTCAGCTGCAGCACATTTAGAGCAGTCGTTGAAGTCATGTCTGATAGAGATTGTTGTCTTCCGATTTTAGCCTTTTAGTTCAATTGTGGATTTATTGGAAACATACCAGTTTACCTTAATTCTATGTAGGGCTTTTTTTTTTTCCCAAGCTGCATTGTTTCTCTATATTTTTCAGGAAAAATACAAAAGCAGAACAATAAGCAAACTTCTGAGAATGGTTCAAGTCGTTTCCATTCAATGCATCTTTGGGTCTGGGGGGAGAAAATTTTCCATCTTTGCTGCTTGAAGAAATGAAACTGCTAGTTTCATGAAGTTTTCACTCTCTAGTAAACAAGAATCACATCACTTAACTCTGAACTTGTATCTTCAGTTATGAAAGGATTTGTTTTAAGGCTGCTTTGCATGTAATCTCTCTTCTCCTGAAGTCATCCTGTGGGTGCAGTTTCATGCTGTGCTTTAGCAGAGATAACTTTAGGCTGCTGCCAAAAAGGGCCAGAGCTTTGTGATGCCTCTTCCTGGCTTGCCATGGCTCTAGTGGTTGTGAGTCCTCGGTGTGAGCTGATAAGCTGGCTGGTGTGGAAGAAACTCTTGTGCCAGCGTTGACATCATGTCAGCAAGCTGTAGTGGCCTTACTCTGACTGTACAGTCATTAGCCCCTGTGCAGGAGGGTGGATGGGACTATATTTCAGGAGCCAGGGAAGGGAGAGTGTTTCTCCCTTTCCATTTTAGCCTGCAGTTACTTTGCACTAGATCCAAGCTGAAATTTCAGAAGCTCCTTCTGAGTGTCTATATTAATTGCTCTCCCTAAGTGTTCATGATCCAGAAAACTGATTATTTCACAGCTTTCTTGTTCCTGATCTTAAAATGCTTTCTTTAAAACTCCTTGTCATCCTCCCCCATCAATTTTAAGCCAGCCAAATGCCCTTTTAAAATCGTGCCTCTAACTTGCATTCTTTTTTTTTTAGTTGGTTTAATAATACCCTTAAAGAGAAAATAGTTCCTAAGCAGCTAGGAGTTGTTATTGAGGTGCTTTTTCTATTTCTGTGGGTTTTGGTTGTCCTCAGTAATGTGTATGTTTTGAGAAGACCACCGAGCACAATATGTAAAAAAACCAACCCCCCCCCCAAAAAAAACCAACACCAACAACAAGCCTCTGTCCTTCTATATCCTGATTTCCGCAGCTGGGCTGGACTTTAATGTTCCCATCACTTAACTGCTTTTATGGAGTTTGGCTTATTTAGTACTGTCATAAATCAATAAAAGCAAGATTAACTAGAATAAGTCTGCCTAAAACTTAAGGTAAATTATACTGCTGTTTGCACTCATTTTGGCATCTGAATGTTTCTGTTGGGGAAGTTATTAACTAGCAGAACAAATTGCCAAGGGAAGTGCTAGATCCATCATTTCTTGGTATGGTCAGTCCCCTGGATGATGCCTGTATCAGTGCATTCTTTAATCTTCCCTTTTGGCAGATTTAGTGATCATGTGTCCATGGGATGATCTAGTTCAAGAGACAGGCCAGAGTTGAATCCAACTGGAAGAGAACCAGCTGGCTGATTTGGCAGCAAACTAAACCGGCACACCCTGGAGCAGCACAACTGTGAGACCAGCACAAGGGAAGAGGCAGTGGTATGGGAATGAGTAGGGAGAGAGCATGCAGGGTCACTCCTTCATCCTCAGGTTGTTGGATTAGCTGTAAGAAACTGTATTCTCTGTAAAAGACTAAAGCAACTGTTCCTGAAAAGCAGAGCCCATCTGTTTGGTTTCCGAAGTGGTTAAGTGAAGAATAATGTTTTGTTCAGAGTTTTTAGTACAAGACTTCACAAATTTAGTTAGATTTGCAAGCTGCCTGGGAGTGTCGGCAGTTTCAGATGACTATCTGAAGAGTGGGCCATGGGCTGTTTGAAACCTCAGTATCCCAAACAACACTTCTTTTTGTGTTCATCTGAGTTAGTGCTGTTCTGAAGCCAGGTAAAATGAGATGCCATTCTGAAATTGGGGCAGTGGAAGTGCTGAGAGGGGTAAGTCTTTGTAGACATGAGGACAAAAGCAAATATGTTAATCCCATACTATCACAAGTATGGTAGATAACAAGACAGCAGATCTTTCAGAAAAGTGCAAACAGCAGAACAAAGTCCTCTTATTAAGCATAAACTATTATAAACTGTACTGTTTTGCTCTTGAAAATCAAATATGGTGCTTTGTTTGCCTGACTCAAACTACGCATGGTACCGAAAATATACCTTGTCCTTCAGCATAGGGAAGGAGAGTTTGTCTGTGAAGTGGAAGGCAGTAGTTAATGTGAAAATGTTAATGTAATGTTTTTATGAGAAGTCTAAGTATAACAGGATCTGCTTTTACTGCATACCAGTATCTGTGTAAGGTTGTGATGCAGTGAAGCGGGGAAATTGGAAACCGTCTCGGGTGAAACCCTTTGCAGCTTGAGGAGAGCTTGAAGGCATTGCTTGTAGCTGTACGTGCTATAGGGCTGTGTGTGAATTAACAGTGCAATTGTTCTCAAGTAAAAGCACAACTGAGAGTGCATAAAATTGTTTCCTCTAATTTTCATGTGTTCATCTTGCTAGATGCTTATTTTGTGGGAGGAGGGTTTGCTTTTTCAATCTCAGTCCTGCATCCTTACTGAGAGAGAATCATAAAATATATATATGGATTGTAATGTAAATGGCTTGTAATATGTAGGTAGTAGAAGAAAACTTGATCTGGTAGATAACTAGTACCAGGAAGCATCTGGCTTGATGAAGAACAGATGAAATAAAGCTGTTTACACATGAGGTGTGCTGTCAGTAGGGTAAGACACAGCCTGCCATCTCCATACAGCAAGAAGACCATGCTGATTTCCTATCAAGACAGAGTTGCTGGATCTTGATGTACGCTGCTGTATCACACTTTTGCAGTTCTGAGCAGCAATTGGAGTGGTAAATCCTGACTTGTGTTTTTTAAAAGCTGAGGTTATATTGCTGATTTTTCTCTTCTCTTGATTTCACTTTTTTTGTGTGTAGTTGGGTCACCAGGGTTGTGCCTGGTAGTTGTGAAATACCTGGGGACAGTCAAAAGGACTTCCTTTGTGTTTCTGGAATCCGAACTACTACTTCAAGCGAATGTGCTGAGAATGGTGGAGGTGTAGGTTAGCTTTCTACAAACTTGCGTTCGGGTGCTTTGTCTCCTGACCGCAGTGACCAGTATCCCTTGCCCCAGACAGCTTTTCATAACCTCCTGTAATGCCTCTGTGCCCTCCCCAAATTCTCCAAATACCAATCATTCTGTGTTACTATCAATTAGCTGTGCAAGACACAGCACATGCCGTAGCTGCTTCCAAGCTGCATATTTGGTGATTAGCCAACCATCAGGTTAAAAGAGCGGAAGTGTTGGGGCAGTCCTGAAGCCTTTTCCTCAAGGAGGACTGATTTGGGAGCTTCAGTGCTGACTCTGCAAAAAAAAAAAAATGTACAGCTCTTATTTTTGAGACACTACTCTTCTGGCATGTTTCAACCAAATAGGTGTACGGGGGAAGAATTATTGTGAGTGAAGCATGAGGTTAGGCCCATAGGGGTGCTTGTGCGAGCCTGGTTTCTTCAAGTGCTTGACGTTGTGTTCGGGTACCTGAAAAAACCCACAGTGAATGAGGTGGGGATGGTTGATGTCCTGCAGTAGTACTGGGGGAATGGGCTGACAGGAACCTCCTGCAGTTCCAAAAAGGGAAATGCATAATCCAGCGTATAGGAGAGAACAACCTCGCTGTCTACTGGGTGGCACAAGCAGGACAGTAGCTAGCAGGTCATGGGGAGTGGTTGCTCCCCGCTATCTGGCACCCATGAGGCTGTCTCTAAAATACTGTGTCTAGTTTTGCTCATCTTTCCTCTGAAATGCAAGGGGGATGCCAACCCAGAGAGTAGAGTGTGGTTAGGAGGCTAGTGCATATAGTGTGTAAGAAGTTGGTCTAGTCTGGAGAAGAGAAAGCCATACTCTTCTTGGAGGCACAGTGGGGAAAAAAGTAAATCAATGGCTGCAAGTTAGGACAACGGTAATTCCTATTGAATATAATGGGGAAAAATTACTATGAGGATTGAATACCAGAATAGGTGGCCAGGGTGGCTGTTTTATCTCCATCCTCTGAAGACTTTCAAAATTTAGCTGGACAATGCCTTAAGTGACCTGATTTGACTTTGAGGTTAGCCTTGCTCTGACCAGTTTGGAGTAAGTGACCTCCAGCGGTCCTTTCAAACCTTGTTTTTCTGTGATTGGAAGTATTGCAAGCCATGCAAGTTTAAATCAAGGTCTTAATAAGATATGCTTAAATCCTTCTAAATTCAAGTTACAAATGGATGTTTAAAGGACTCGATCTCCTAACTTTTAGAACATAGTTGAGCTAATGAAGCAATTTTATCTCCTTTAAAACTATCTGACTGAGATTGTAGGGTGCCCTTGAGCATTTGCGGTTTTGACTGCCTTTTGTAAAAATCATTGCATAAGGATTTCTCTCTGTGCTTTTTCAATCAACAGTTCAGTTTTTTGTATTGACTAAAGTGTCCACAGTAAAAAGTAAATTAACTTTATTAATGCCATAATTAGTATGGACCGTCCTGACAGCATGAAGTCAGATAGGAACGCTTGTCCCTGTTTTAATGCTAAGCATATTTTGTGGTTTTTGCAAGATCCCAATCTGGGACCATTCAGACTATTGCATCATGCCTGTTTTTAAAGATGAAGGGAACACTTTGTGCATGCTCCAAATGATGCTTTTAGGTTTCCATAAATTTATTTCAAAGCCAGATTCTTGCCATGTTTGCAGAAATACTAATTGTCATTCTGAATTAGATATGTGCCAAGTTGTAGGCCATCTATCAAAGCATTTTTGCATTTTTTTTTTTTAGAGCGTGAAAAGGAGAGTGAAAGGAGTTTTCTTTTGTTTTAAACCCAAAGGGCTTTCAGAGACTTTCTTGTTTTTGTAACTCATGAATTCGTAACCTGGAGCTATGATCACACTGTCCTTTTTGGCTAGGAGAGTCCTGAAAAAAATCTGTAGGAGGAGCTGAAGCTTTTGTAGTAACATGGGGTCCTGATATTGAAGGAAGGAAACTTTTATAAAAGTCAAATACAGTTT
>WAAD01031647.1:23394-56586 GCA_013389945.1 Fregata magnificens
TCAAATGTATTTTTGTGAGCTAATTTTCTAGTGGAGGTTTTAAGGGAAAAACCTATAAATATGGTGTTGACCCTGTGGTACTTCTACTGCTTATTTGGTGCTTCGTATTTGAACTAAATCTAAATGAGATTTAGAGATTAGAGACTAAATCTTTTTGTTCTTCAGAGCCTTTTGGCGTGGCTTTGTTTTAGCAGATTTTGTAATTTGGTGTTTTGTGACTCACCTTGAATGTTTTGCCAAATAGATGTTATAAAATTAACTTAAGGGAAGGAACAGAGGAGGAGGCGTAAATCTATATATGGAACACTGTCTGAGTCATGACTTAAGAAAATATGGTGTGCTTTTCCAAAGTACATTCCCCTGTGCCCTCTAAGATCCCTGCTTTTCTCTGCATATTAAATAAATTAATAGCAATTTTTTACCTTTGCTTGTGAAGACATTTGCTACCTTTCCTGCAGGCATCACCTCTCACTTCCAGGCTGGTTTCTTGCAGTGAGCTCTACTCAGACTGAAGGAAATAGCAAGTAGCACAAAACATCACTTGTTGCTTAATGTAATTTCCCAGGTGAAACCTCTTGACCTCTTCTGTCCTTACAAGGTAGTATTAAATACCTGTAGGTGGTAGAGATTTTACTCTAATACTTCCTATGCCATGTCTTCCCTTGCTATGAAGGGAGGAGTCTGGCAATTCCCGCTCATAGAAGCGAGGGGGTAAAAGCAAATCCACAATTTTAGCATTTATTAAGTTTGTGATGGAGTTTAAGACAAGTATTTCTGATAATATTGGAGAAGACATGAAGACATGCTTCTTATACAGTTGGTTTAATGTACCTGCAGTGAGGAATGTATCACTGAAATGCTTTTTTCCCAGCTGGCTGGTAACGATGACTTCTCATCTACAGGATACAGCTGTAGAATTGTGAGGGTATCTGTGGAAATTATTTGCTTTAGGGAAGTGAAAATTGACAAACTTTTAATTTAAGTGTGTTCTATCATACACAGTGGTAAGCACTAGAATGCACTCTAGAAAATCACGAGAGCCTGCAGTAGGAAAGTGAGGCAGGCATGGTTTGCATCTTTAATGCTTCAGGGCAGGCTGCTGGGCAGGGTTTCTGCTATACTGTTTAATTTCCTTCACAAAGTATCTTGCTAATTGTACCAGAGCCAGCTTGAGAAGCTGGTGTTTGAGATGGTTACTGTTAGAATGCAATGAGTTTCTCATTACTTGAAATAGTTTGGGAGGAAAAGTATATATTTCTTACAGTTTTCAATTGTTTATTTTCCTAATTACTTCAGCCATTCTTACTGGGCTGTAAAATTAGACATAGTCTTTTATTAAAAATGTGTGGTGAGTCATTTCTTGGAGAGTGCACCATTGACTTGCCCAATCTAAAAATGCCAGACGGATCCAGGGCGCCTTCCAGATGGACCAGTTCTGTGCTGACAGAACCAAGGCTCCTGGCTTTCGACTGTGTCATGGGTAGACTGCTATTTTTGTTTTTATTTTCCTTTTTTTTAGGGAAGTATTGCTGTAGGAGGATTGTTGCTCTACGCAGAAAATGTTTGTGCTAGAATGGGGTGATGCAGCATAGAGCAAATTATAAAAGGAATAAGGAAAAATAGCAGACACTGCAGGGTGGAAAGAAAAAAAGAAGTAAAAGCAAAACTTTACTCAGATTGCCTTATCACTGGCTTTGACAGCAACAGGAGCTGGCCGGGGATCATACTGTCTGAGAGTTCATGATTGGGATGTCAGTGGCATAGCAGCGGGAAGGTATTTTTGGGAGAAGTGTTCAGTGGCTGAAATTAATTTGTTTGGCCAACTTCTGCAGAGTTGCCTGTCAGCTGTAGATGTAAAATCAGAACTGTGAGAAGCTTTAATGAGGGATCTGGCAGATCTCGTGGATCACAAGTCTGTGAAAGTCACAGGATGCCTCTGGAAGAAACATGCTAAAGCCAGTTACTGATAACGTTCTTTTATTTGTATGGTATGTCTAACACCTAGGTAAAATATCACTAAAAGATTTTTGTCTGAATGATGGAATGGTTTGGGTTGGAAGGGACCTTTAAAGATCATCCAGTTCAACCCCCCTGCCGTGGGGCAGGGACATCTTTCACTAGATCAGGTTGCTCAAAGCCACGTCCAACCTGGCCTTGAACACTTTCAATGATGGGGCATCCACAACTTCTCTGGGCAACCTGTTCCAGTGTCTCACCACTGTCATCATAAAGAATTTCTTCCTTACATCCAATCTAAGTCTGCTCTCTTTCAATTTAAAACTACCGCCCCTCGTCCTGTCACTACAGACCTTGGTAAAAAGTGTCTCTCCGTCTTTCTTATAAACCCCCTTTATATACGGAAAGGATTGAATAAGGTCTCCATTATCATTAGAAAGTATAAAATGCACTGGGACCTCATACTTCAGCAAAATAACAGAACTACCTTTTATTCCAGCTTGTTCCTTCCCCTCTTCCAATGGTAATAATATAATTGTATATACTTAAAAGAAAATGTACATAGAATGGCATGAAAATCTTTCAGTTCCATTGGCATTATGTTGTTTTATTATAAACTAACGAAAGAATTGTGATGGCTCAGGGTACTTTGCTTAAAACAAGACCTTAAGTCAATATTTGAATATATGAGGTTGGCATTATCTTAAAGTGCAGAGTGCCTCCTCTGCCCTGTCTCTTCCTTGTGGCAGCAGAAGCTTGCTTAGCTAGCATATAGGGGATCAAAGCTTTAGGAGCAGGAAGCAATATGACTGCTTTGATAGAGAGCTGTTTACCAGTACTGGAGCTGGCATGACTGCTATGGCTCACTTGGGAGTAGGCAGAGGTAGAAATGGCTCTGCTATGTGTCACTGCTATTTCCGAGGCTGTACAGGAGGTGCCCAACCTGCTTTTGAGCTACTGTGAAGGTAGATCATCTTACTTGTGACGCTTTCAGTAGTTCTGGTGACGCAGCTGTTTTGCAAGTCCTCCACGTGGAACATGAACGTGATGGGTCTACATGGCGCAGCTGGCTTGAGTGTCCGCTGTTCTGTATAGTGCGACTTAAACCTATTGAAGGCTGTGGTGAACTGTACTGTAAAATATGTGTAGACTGCATGGTCTCCATTAGTTAAATATACTCTTTCCTTGTTCAATTTCTTAATAGCTTGGAACTGCATCCCTGCCATCAGAGTTGACAGGAATCCAGTGGCCTCATGCTGTTTATGCGTTATGTTAGGATGTGATTTCATGGCAGATTTCCGTTATGCGCAAAGCAGCAAGTGGTGAGGGGCAAGATGAATGGATCCGTAGGGGGAAACTACTGGTGTTAGGGACCTGACATTCATATTGCATGTTTAGTACATTTTTATATCATCCTAGTTCTAGTCTCATCCCATGGACTTAATGCCTCTGAAAGATTAGCATGCATTAAGAGTGTTCCTGGGCTGCACATCTTTGATTTAGTTTCAGTGAAACTGCTCCACATTGTGAACTGAAGCATGGTAAATGACGATGGTTTGGAGCTTCACTGGGAAGCGTACTCCTGATCTGGACTGTAACAATGATATAGATGTTGGTCTAAGTTGAGTTTGGTGCAGTCCTGCTCCTCTGACCCTGCAATGCGCTATCTTAGGGAGATAAACTTGCAGAAAGTTGACACTAAATAGTTTTTTGCCTGGGCTGTTTTCTCTTTATCTGATTCACCAGTAGTATAAATAAGTACTGATTTAAGTGCAGAGCAGGGGGAAGGGACCATGTGAATACATACAGAAGAGAGGATGGGGTCACAGCATCCCTAGGTTAAGATGTCTTGGAAGTACAACTTTGCAGGTTTCCCACTTTCCATTAGTGATGTCTTGGGCACCGTGAGAAGGAAAGAAGGAAATACTATATGTTTTTCCATGTGTTCAAGGTTCAGTCCCTAGGCTGCGTCTCATGCTGATGGCTATTGGGGCATGAAAGGAAGTACCTTTTTGCACAAGACCAGTGGACAGGGTGGTTTCCCCAATAGTGGGAAATGTGAGGCACTTTCCTACTCAGTGTGAGGAAGACCAAACCCACATCTGTACCCCAAAAGAATACTTTGATCTTTGGGGAACTGGCTATTATGGTCATTGTGTAAACAGGAGAGTGAATCACGGGAGCAGATGCAGAGCGCAGAAGAAGGAGCCTGGTTGCAGAGCAGTGGAGGCTCTTGGCAAGGAGGGATTTGTCTTTGGTTGCAAAACCCTGATGCTCACCCTGTGCATGTGTCTCACCAGGAGAGCTTCGTAGGACAAAAGTCACGCAGTTTTGGAACCAGGGGCTAGAATTTTAAGGGCAATGGGGAGTCCACCAGGTCTCTTTATTTGAGCATATGGGTTGTCATCAGTTACTCAAGTCAGGGTAACAGGGAATTATGTGGTGTTGAAGTGGGAAAAAAACCATTCTTATGACCACTAGTTATGTTTAACACTTATGGAGGTGTTTTCATTGTTCACCTGAACTACTTTTTCCAGTGTTAAGATCTGTCTTCAGTGGCCAAATGTATGCTATGGTATTACTGTTAAAACAGCTAGAACTCTTACATCTCACAAACTCTAGGAATGTCTCTGGGGGAAAGCAATTGGAATGAGCTTTCTCCTTCAGTCCAATACCTGATTTTGAGATAGTTGTGAAGAAAAGTATGACAGTTAAAAGGATAAGATTGTGTCTTCTGTTGTCTTTTGTCTATAGTGTAAGCTTGCTGTCTGCTATAAAGCTAAATACCTTTGTAACACTGTGTGTACGTATTCATACATAATGACAAAAATGTTAGCTTGGTTTTATAGGAGACTAGACTTTGGTTTTTTTGCGATAGATGTACAAGTGGAAATAACAGTACTAATAAAGTTTGTTTCAGGCATCTAGCAACTGTCTGTTATGATAAATTGGAAAAGCAAAATCTCAGTTTCTAGCGTAACTGCAGTTCTGCTGGCAAGATTCTTCTGGAGGCCACGCAACTTTCCAGGGTTCACGTTCCAATAAATGACTTTTAATCTGAATTGACCTAAAACCTGCCTGAAGAGACCTTTTTGGAGCATGGCACGCAACTCAAGCTCCTCTTGCTGCTTGGTGTTAGACTCTGTCTGTCCAGGTCTGCTGCAAGTTTCAGCAAGGCTTCCTGAATAGCTTGAGAGTTATATGCAAGGATTTCTGTTATCCCACGAATTATTTTTTTCACTTTATAAGCTATTAAATGTGGTTTTCATGGGATTTATTTTATATCTGGTTTGTGTCTTTTTCTGGCTACTACAGAAAGGTCACTGGATTCTGACAGTATTGTAATATCCTAAACAAAGTACCAAGAATGTGAAATTGTGCTCATTGCTGGATGACTGTCTGACGCTTGGTTATTTCTGTTGAAGACACAGGCATGCTAGAATTTCAGTATATTTTCCAGTCTTTTTCTTGATTTATGTATGTTTGTTTTGTTGGGCTCCCAGAGGGCCTTAGTTACCTATAATAGCCAACTTCAGAAAGAGTCTGAGTAACTGAAGACTCTTTGTTTAAAATCAGTGAAGATGGGTGTTATGTAGCCATGCTTATCGGGAGACTTGCCTTCTGCTTTGGCACTGGAATGTGGTTGGCAGAAGAGCCGGTTGTGTAAGTTTTGGAGAAGTGGAGAGTCCACATGTGCCAGCGGTGACTGAATGCCTTGTGCAGGCAGCGTTGCTATGTTGGCTAACAGCGTGAGCTATTTTGTCAAAGAGGCCGTGTTGTTAGATAGGACACTTTTCGTCTTTGCCACGGGGAACAACGTAGTCTATAGTTGTTGATGGGGCTGACTGGCTTTGACATGTTTGGTCTGTTCTATTGTTTTATTAGTCATGTTGTCATCTTACTCAAAACCAAGAGCTGAACAGACCACTCCCATAAAGCCTGCTATAACCACCTTTCCCCCAAAGATATCCAGTCAGTTTTTTTTTTACTTAGCGCTGTTGATCTAATCAATCCCCTGCCCCTGAAGATGGGTCAAAACCTTCAAAAAGCACTGCCTGGGAAGTTCTCTAATTATGTTGGAAAGCTGTCATGGCTGGATGACAGAAAGCTGCCACCTAAGGTATATCTTTTGGCTCGAATCAGTCACAGAATTGCTGAGGCTGGGAGGCACCTTTGGAGATCATCTAGTCCAACTTTCCTGCTCAGAGCAGGGTCAGCTACAGCAGGTTGCTCAGGACCCTGTCCAGTGGGGTTTTGAGCATCTCTAAGGAGACTACACAGCCTGTCAGGACAAACTATTCCAGTTTTTGATCACTGTTCCAGTGAGTGTGTGTGTGTATATGTATGTGTGTGTATATATATGTTTAAGTGGAATTTGTTCCATTTCAGTTTGTGCCCACTGCCTCTTGTTCTTTCACTGTGCACTGCTCAGTCTTCTCTATAGCCTCATCAATAAGATCTCCCTGGGCTTTCTCCCAGCTCTTTCAGCCTGTACTGGCGCATGGGGTTGTTCCTGCCCAGGGGCAGGACTTGGCATCTCCCTTCGAACTTCATGAGGTTCCTCTTGGCCCATTTTCTCAGCCTGTTGAGGTCCCTCTGAATAGCAGCACACCTGTCTGGTCTGTCTGCCACTCCTCCCGGTGTTGTATCATCTGCAGACTCACTGAGGGTGCATTCAGTCCCATCATCCAGGTCATTAATAAAGATATTGAACAACTCGGCATTGACTCCTGGGGCACACCACTGGTGACTCTCCTCCAGCTGGACTATGTGTCATAGATATGCGTGGCATTTTGGACAGTTTTCAGTCCATTTCACTTTACACTCATCTGGCCTGTACTCCCATCAGTTTGTGTATGTGGGTGTTATGGGAGACAGTGTCTGCTGCTTTCCCATCATCCAGTGAAGTAGTCCTTTCATTGTGGAAGGCTGTCAGGTTGGTCAGGCATGATTTCTTCTTCATATGTCTTTGCTGATTCCCACTATCACCACCCTGGTGCTCTTGGGTGGCATTGGCTCAGCTGCCTCTGATGCTTCATTGAACACAGCTTCCAGCCCCTTGACTGCTACCAGGGCACTGAACATAGTCCTGTGTTTCTAAATCTGTTCTGTCAGTTCTTAGTGTGTTATAATTTATTCTATATAAAACCTGATCAACCTGAATCTTTGGCTTGTCATTTTTTTGTTTCCTTCCCTCTTTCCTTGGTTGGAAGCATGTGCCAGGTGATGTCTTATGTTTATATTTGAATTCTTGCCAAAACAAGATTGCCAGTTATTTGTTAGAGATCTAGGATAAAGACATCTTCTTTGCACACAGCGTAGGAGGTGGTTTGTGATGGCCCGTGCTGCCTGCGAAAACTCAGGAGAATGTTGTCTCCCTCTCAGGTGAACTTTGGTCCTGCTGGATGTGCAAGAAAAGCATGGTTAACCTCACAGAGTTCATGCTCAAGCTTGAGAAGACTGTTTTTCATCCAAGATTTGGTCATTATGGACTTTTAAGTTACAGATAATTGATTTGAGTTGGGTTTGAAATTGAGAAAGCCGGGTAAAAAGCAGAGGGGAGGTAAGATAGGTATTTTTGGTAGTTTGTGTTGCTGACGTAGTTGGTTGTACCGTATTCCAGTTGAGACTTTCTGGTTTTTGAAAGTTTTGACCAGCTTATATTACTGCACTCCAACTTATTGCTGACTGATTTTAGTATCGCATCTGTTCTTGAGTAAAGCTTTTAAGTGAGAACTGGAAGCATTCAGAAGTATAATTCAGAAGCACTCAGAACTACTTCAAGCATTCAGAAATATAATCCGTGGACTGAAATGACTCCTACTTACTGTTACTATAAGGAGTTGTGATTCCTTAAAAACACTTCTTGTCACCACTGAACACTGTTTTCGCTTGGGTAAATATTGTACTTGAAGACCTTTCAGAGGCTTATTTAATCTGGGTGTTTTTGGAAGTGTAATGGTTTCTTGCCCATCACGCTGCCGTCCTGATTACCCGGACAGTTCACCTACTGCTACTTGCTAATGTTGAAAAGCAAAACTGGTAAGTGTTACTCTTGGGAACCAAGTAGTAGAGACGTGTAGCTTCTTGCTGTTTCTGTGTCATCACATGAAAAAATGTATGGGATGAAACTATCTTGACATTCCCCATGGCCTCTCACTTTTCAGGTGAGAGAACAGAGCTTAGATCTATTTTGTATATGTATCCATGAGAATGAGGGTGGTACTGAGTATCACTGACAAATACAAGAGGAAATTCAGCACCTATATCTTGAAAATAAAAAGCTTATACTCATTTGCTGCTATTTATGTTTGGAACACAGACTCATGGATGATGACTGGGAAGTTCTCAAGATCTCCTTAGGTTGTTGGCATGACTGAGTCCATGTTTTACAGTCTGGAAAGGTGACCAAAATGAACGTGTTGTGCGTTTCAAGCACAAATATAGAAATGTTCCCCCAAGGAAATAAAGAAGCTTTCAGAACAATTAGTTCATGTTGACATAGTGCGGCTATGATTACCTACTACTTCTGTGGAAAAAGGACCAGGTGTTTGGCAGTTCCAGTCATAACCTGCAATGCTGTAAGCATTTACCATGACTGACACTGTGTTCTGATCCATTTTCCTTGTTTAACTTCATGAAACTGTCCTATAGCGTGTCTATTGAAATGATACCTGCTAATGTGCTTAAAAAACAGTTTCTCATGAGAGAAATATGTAACATGGAATTTTTTTTTTTTTTTACATTTTTATGCATTCGTAGGTTTCGGAAATGGTTGGGTTGAGTTGGTTGGAAGATGACATTTTTATTTCCAGACTGTAGGTGATGAATGGCAGTTGTCTTTATGATCTGTGGCTGCCAGAATTTCCTATCTGTTGAGCAATATTTCGTGTCAGCCACTCAAAAAACAACTCAGTGCAGAAGCAAGACAAAACTACTATGCTTGCTGCAGGCAGTTGTGGGGAAATATGATGCTTTGAGGCAAGCTTAGAGAATATGTTTGGCAAAAATAAATGTATACAGTACAAAAAGCGTATGTTAGGAGTTCCAGAGTGTGTATTGCGAGTCTGGTGATGACTTCTGTTCATAATGAAGGAAACAAATTTTCCTTCTTAAAGGAAAAAAAACAAAACTAAGTCTTCATGTTTATATTCGACTAGCTCCTTTGTTAATGGGTGTATTCAGAAAATAGTTTGCCAGACAGATCATTCTAGCTTCTCTTGTATTCACGGCATCATCATGTAGTTCTGTGTTTTACCACGGGTTTTCTGACTTCATCTATAGGCAGCAGAGGGATAAAGGCCACGTTGCAACATGGGTACAGCAGCATTTTTGATCAAAACTTTTCACGGGTCAGAATTATCCATTGATTTAATGGAGCTGTAAGTTCAATACCGGGAAAAAATACTTTCTCCCATTTGATTCCTTAATTTGTGAATTAATTGTTGGATATTATGATGCACTGATAGAATAAGGAGTAATCTGGGAAAAAAACCTTTTACAGCTATTCAGGATTTCTGTCTTTTAGCCCTGTTGTGCTCTCATCCTTGTGCGTGTTTGTTGTGATCTGCAGAGGAGAGGGAGGTTTCGGTGACAACAGTGTTACATTTGGTAGTGCCTGGGTGTCCTGACTGGATTTGAGTGAGAGGGAAGATTATTTGATTGCTGCAGGTTTGTAGAAATTTCTAGCATAAACAGAATTTCTTGATGAACAAATGAACTTTTATTGCCAAACAAGCCTTAAGCTGTCAGTAAGCAACTCTTACGGATCTTGTGCAACAGATGTACAAGTATGTAAATACATTGCTATGCTCCTCTGAGTAAGCTTAATTATATCAAAATTAAAGCTCGCGTGCTTATTCTTCATACAAAACCAGATGAATCTGAAGGAGGGTGCTTTTTACATGTCTGTGCAAATTAACTTGTATGATATTGTCAATCGTACACCTTCTGTGGCTGTATTACATTTCTTGGATCAAACCTGAAAAAATATTGTGTGTGCAGCAATCAATTTTTTTACAGATACAGTAGCAGATGCAAGTATGAGAATTAACAAAGCATTGCATGTATGTACCATACATGCACAATTTGAATCTTTCTTCCTCCTTGGTCCCAAATATGTGTTGAGTTACAAACACTTGCCCTGCGGGCAGTGATTCATAATTGGTAAATCTTGGGCTGGGACTTGGTCGGGTCGGGGAAAAGAAACCCACAGCCAGCAATCCCTTCCACAAAACGTGCACAAAAACCTACCCACCACCACCAAAATATGACCCGGTGTCATATTCCTAGATTTCCTTTATTGTGACAGGTGACTGTCCAGTTTTTTTCCCCTCTCCAAAATAGTTGGGAACACTACAATTCACAAATAGGTGTTGCTGTAAGGAAAATGCTTGTTCTTAGCATTTGTCGTTAAGTCTGTCTTTTTGTGCATGCATGGCTTTCAGGTTGCATTTCCATGTCTGAGTTCCATTGACTGTGGGGTTTTTTGTTTTTGTGTGTGTGTGTGTTTGTTTTTTTTCTTTTTAGTGGACTATATCGTGGAATATGACTATGATGCAGTGCATGATGATGAGTTAACGATCCGAGTTGGGGAAATCATCAGGAATGTGAAAAAACTGGAAGAAGAAGGATGGTTAGAAGGGGAGCTAAATGGCAGAAGGGGCATGTTCCCTGACAATTTTGTGAAGGTGAGTTTTCTGCATTGACTTGGTTTTACTGTGATCGTACAGCAGGCTAGTTGTTATTGAAATGGTAGAATACACATCAGTTATATTTGTAACAAGATGTTTTTTTTAACTCGAAGACCTTTGAAATTATTACTTTTTTTTTTTTTTGTTAGTACGCTTTTGAAGACCTTTTTTAAGTTCTGCTGTCTGTTCTTATTCACTTTAGTATTTCTTTTGGTCTGTACCCTTGCACTGTATGTTCTGTCTCCTTCCTGCTGCTTCAGTGCACTGACCGTTGTCTGTAGCCATGGTTACCTGCTTTAGTGAGATTAACAGATTAAAAAACCAAAACCACAACCCCCCCCCAAACCTACCCCTACAGAAGACATCAAGTCATGAGACAGTTGGGAAAGTGGGGTCACAGCTCAGTCAGCTCAGCTATAATGAAAAACTACATCCTCAGGCTGTGGTTGTGTGGGTGCTTCAGCCTGGGTTAAGCTGCTTTGTTTGAAGGAGCAACTCTGCCCTACCCTGGACTCCCAGCTGCTGGCACTGCCTTTTTCATGAGTGTGCAAAGGGACAGGGCAGGGAACGTGTCCGGCTAAAAGGTAACTGAAATCAGATTGGCTTTCAGCTTGTTTGGTTTCCTGACCGGGCTCCTCATTTGTCAGCAGCAAATACCTGAAACGGGAAGGGTGTGAGGTAAGTGCTCCACTGGGCACTGCCGTGTCTTTGGATTAGTCATCATCCTTCTAAAAATGATCCTCTTCTCTGGGATCTCTGTCTCGCTCAGTGCTATACGACTGGCTTGCGGTAGTTGTCTTCTGCTTTGAGATATTGCTTCTCAAACCTTTTATATTTATTCTGTGTTTGTGTCCTAATTTTAATTGAAGTTCTTGTTTGCACTTTCCATATTTTTCATGTTTTCTCTGCAAATTTTCTAAATGTAATAATGAGTATGCACCTATTTATTACTTACTTACAATGAAGAAGTCTGCAAAGCAGCTAGGTGTGCTATTCCATGTGTAACTTCTGAAATTCAGAGTCTGCTGACCTGCAGATATTTTATCATCTAAACTATGCAAGTATTACAGAGATGTTATGCTTTGCTTCTTTATGCTTTCTAACCTTGTTAGTAACTTCCAAGGATTCTGTAGTGTAACTTCTGTAAAGTATAATCAAAGAGAATTTAGAAGTGAAATTAATTCTTTGCATAACAGAATTATCTCATGTATTTTACTTTGATATTTTCATATCGTTAAACCTAAGGGGAAATTTGTCCAGTGCTATAAACACTTCTTTACACTTGCTTACATTAAATTTCACAATTTTTCTGTTCAGCTTACTGAAAAAGCAAAATTACTTGGTTTTGATTTACTGCGGCGGGGTTTAAGTATCTACCTTTTTAAAACTGATGGGAATAATCCAGTTGTTCTCAGAGAGGGTCTTTTACCAAGGAAAAGTTTGAAGGAATGCCTTTCACTTGTCTAACATTTTTAAGTTGTTTGTAGTTTAGTTCAAAATCCATTTTGGGTTTGGAGTCCTGTGGAAATAACAACTTAATTTTTTTCTTAAGTGGTGTTTTGATGATTACCATGTTGATGTAGTTAATTAGCACTCAAGTGCCATATAGGAAGAACATGTCAGACACGGCACTTCTCTGGTTCTTGTGTCATCAAGACCATGTTTCTACCGAACAGCAAAGAGGGGTCGAATGTGGCATGTTTCCATGTTAAAAATTAAACTTGTTGGGTGTCCTGCCCTTCTGCAGCTGTGGCTTTTATAAGTTTCGTTTTAAATTATTTCCATCCTGAAAAATCTTTATGCATCTCAGCTCCAGGTGTTTTTAACTATACAGCTCTTCAGTATGTGCATGGCATGGTCGGATATCCTGAATTATAGGGAACAGTCAGTTTTCTAGAAGACGTAGGGATTTGGAGAAGTGGAAAGGAAGTTGCGTAGAAGAAAACTATCTCTTTGGTTTCATGGCAACAGGGGATAACTTGCCTTCTTGGTGCTGGACTTAAGTGCAGTTATGAGGCTGATCTTGGGAACTTTTGCTTTTAAGATGGTATGTGTAGGCTGGAAGACTGTCGTGCAGTGACGAGATGACAGGAAAGCATTAATTGTTAGGGAAGTGAAGTCATGGTTTTCTTCATGGCCAATTTGATTATAGTTTCTCCTTAAAAGTTCATTTACATGTAGTGATAGTTTGAGAGACTATTTCTGGGAAAGCTGTTGCAGGAAAGTGGGGTTTTCTGCCTCCCCTGCAACTGTTCTCATTTGCTACTGCAGTAGGTTGTTGATAGTGCAGGGTCTATGAAGCATTACTATGACTGGACCACTGCAAATACCAAGCCTCAACAACTAAACTCAAATGCTCCATCTTGGCTTGGTGCAATGTTAACACCCACAAGGTGTGGGTGAACTGCAGGAGGGACGTGGAAACAAGCTGAAGCAGGGTTGTACTTTGGCCTTGTGAACAAGGAAGGTCCCTTGAGAAATAGATTTACTCATTTGCTGCCTCGCCCAGTAGCTCAGTGAGGTGGTGGTGGCCTGTGTGTCCTCTGGGCTTCCTATGGGAAAGGGTGTCTTTCTGCTCTGAGCAGGAGACCCCTTAGAGCTCCTGCAAGGGGGTGTAGGGTTGAGAGTAGAGAAATGTAGCAAGTTGATTGGGAGGGGTAGTGACAGGAAGGATGCTGAAGAGGGACAAATATCGCTAACTTCTCATGACCCACATGAAAGGGAAAGGATGCTGAAGGTCTGAACGATGCAGTGAGGAGGAAGCAGCTGGAAAGGCACAAGGCTGGGTGGACTGGGGGGACCTCATGTGCATGGGGTGGATCTCCCAGGTCAGGTCAGTAGAAATGTGACCAGAGAGAGCAAATCGGTGTGGACAGGACCAAGGGTTGCACCAAGTTTTACACGTTTGGATGCAAAATTCTGGGACTGTACTTGAATATCTATTCCTTCCTGAAAGGATCTTTTTATTCTCCTGTTATGAGTGTAATTGTATGTATTAGGTGGGGATCTGGCTGGAACTCATTATCTGGATAAATTTTGGTTTTTTTTGTCATATATATGCTGGTTTGTTAAGGATTGAGCTGAGGCCGGGGTATAACATCTCAATGCAGAATTTGGATGGGAAATTATAATCTGTGCTGATCTGAAAAAGATTAGTGTTTGAAGCTGAAAGTGCATGTGTTATCCACTTGATTTGCCTAGCCTCTTCATGTATAAAATATTTAAAAACATAATAAATATATGACAGATTAAACTGGGTGAAGATAGACATGTTTTCTTTTTCAAATGTTAGATGGTTTTAGAGAGAAGATAAACGAGTTCTTTGAAAGAAGCCCTCGATTTTCAGCAGACAACTGCAGGAGATTGGAGGGGAGGTGCTAATTCCAGCTAGTTTGGTTTTTGCTCATTTTGTTGGTTTGTTTCTTCATCCTGTCCGAGGGCAGGAAAAGAGCTTGTTGCCTTGGTGGCAGCTGCAAACTGTCCTTGGCTGCCAGGCAGCATGCGGCTGCTTTTTGCCTCTTTGAAAGACAACCAAAATGTCGACAGGAGGATTATGGCTGCATGCAGCCTGGATGTGTTGGATGCCCCAGATTTGGACTGTATTGTCACCGCTGAAGCAGATCAGTCCCCTTCTGTTACCCCCTTCTGGGTCCGCTAATACATAGGATTTACTGACATTTTACACCACTCCTCATACTTCGACTTTCCCATGCTTTGACAAATGCGTCTTTTCTGTTTGAAGTATGACCAAGTGCTATCAACTTCATTTTGAGTTGTTAGAGTCTTGTAGGAAATAGCTTTTTGATTATGTCTTCCTTTTTTTTCTCAAGTCTTCTAAATATTGCAAAATAGTTTTATGTAGCAGTAGTGGGTTTATGTTTCATGTAGTAGTAGTGGTTGGGTCTTCACTGTCAGAAGTGCAGCAAAGCAAGCTGACATTGTTTTCAGATGAGTTAATCCGTTGTACAGACAAGTAGGTGAGCTAAGCACTATATGACTTTGAAATACTCATATGCAGAAGGGAATGTGTGGAAGCTTGCTGTGGATACTAATGTGATGCTGATGCTTGGTGCGTTATAACATCTGCTGGTAACTTTTTGATTGGGTTTTTTTGGCTTCTGCCCAAACTTTTTGCCCATTGATGGTGAGATCCTGAGGAAGGATTGGAGCTTGGTGGTGCCTGGTTCCCAGTACCGACTGAGACCCGGGTGTTTTCTGCGAGCTCATCACTTGACAGGTTAACCAGCAGTCTGAGGCGGTCTGTCCCAAAAGGTGCAGTTCTAGGTCCTGACTTTCACCTGCGTTGTTTTGCATTAAAAGAAAGAGAACAGGTAGACTCAGTTCAGGGGAACCCCATAAAGCCTCCAAAACATCCTAAGATACTAATGCGACAGTGTCACTGTGTTGGATGGAGAGCA
Source organism: Fregata magnificens (assembly GCA_013389945.1). NCBI lineage: Eukaryota > Metazoa > Chordata > Aves > Suliformes > Fregatidae > Fregata > Fregata magnificens. Next base: position 38,462 of record WAAD01031647.1, read on the forward strand.
GGAGGTATTGTAAAGGTTGGGAGGGAAGTCAGGGGTTGGGATGTCCAAAGCAGTTCTGAAACCAGAGCACAAGGGTGGTGGAGAAGCTTGTGGTGACTGCATAGTTGGAAACAAGTAAGTAAAAAAAAAAAAAAAAGTACAAGCAGTTACGCTGCCCGCTTGTGAAGCTAATTTCCTTGAATTCACTTTTCAGTATTAAGCCTTTTTAAAGATTTCCTGCCTGTATTGCAGTACTGGATTTTGGAGTGCATAAGTTTCCAATTTTATTAACAAAACCTGATTTGAAATTCCCCTTTGAACTGTGTGTATATATGCTCTTAGTGGGGTTGAAATATTTGAATTAGAGTTCTTGTTCCTGACATTGTTATTGCCATTTTTCTCCCTCTTCCTGTATGGGCAATTTCAAATAAACAACTTCATAAATTCCTGAAAGGAATTAGCAGTGGAAGGCTAGCAGACTTTTATTGTTTTCTTTGAGAGTGGCTTTTCCTTTCTAAAATTCATGACAGTGCGAAATGTGCACACAGACATTCATCTCCAGTATGGCTTAGAGCAGTGCAGTAACACTGGTAGATTGGATGTGTGAGGTTTTTTGGAGATGTTAAGGTGTGTGGGATGTGGAAGGCTTTTTGGTTTTGGGTTGGGGTTTTTTTTGTTTGTTTGTATTTTGTTGTTTGCTTGTTTATTTTGAATAGCTCTATATACTTTCCAGCCAACTATTGTGTTGATAAGCTGGAAGTGATGATTTGGTGTTCATCCTTCTGCTCATTTTTGAAGGTTTTTGTCCGTACATAGCTGAGAAGCTTTTTAAGAACTTAAGTTCCTTGTTTTATTTCATTTATTGCTATCTTAGTTTTGTAACTAGCTATATTGTGAGGAATATGGCTTTTCATGGTAGTAAAACCAGTTCGATCATAAGCTCAAGGCAGTAACTTGAATGAGGGAGGAGCAGTGGATAGATTAATTAGTAGCTTTCATCAGTTAAGGTAGAAAAGTTTGCTGGTCAGCCTCAAGGGCATTCTAGTGAGCAAGCTGGACACTTCTACAAGCGTGTTTGGGATATGGACCACTTCAGCTGCCCACTCAGTGGAGGATGTGTCTGCGATAGAGCTGGTTTGGAGAAAACTTTTTGCCTGCGCAGGTGTGTGCAGCCACTCCCGCTTAGCTTAGCGCCAAGCCTGGATCCTTTTCAGGTTAACACGTGAACTTTGCTCGCTGTGACATTTTTCTTCCTCCCCCTAAATAAAAAAAACCCTGCAACACTGGGTGTGTTCGAGCAAATATGTCCTTGGAAGAGGTAAGCTTGCTTTATTTTCCGTATGTTCTTAACATCAAGTATTGTAAACAGACTTTGCGTTTTGGGGTAGTGAACGTAAACAGCAGCACAAATTTAAAAGTTGTGATTGCAAAATAATTTTTAGATTTTATTTAATATATAGTGTAAATTCTTGGCCTTAGAGTTGTTTGTGTAATAAAATTGCTTGGGTTTGGTTTAGCTTATCTACCCTTCTGTAGTGTATAGAGACGCTTAGGAACTGCAGACAACTGTGGTGCTTTCAGGAAGAATTTCTTCTAAAAAGGGTGATTTGTTTTTAGGGGTAACTTTCTTGTTCGGCTTCCTGGTCTGTGTGTTTGTCTGTGTAAACAAAACAAAACCCAAGCCCCCTTCCTTCCCTTAAAAGCCCCCCTAGACCAAAACTTTGGGGTATTAGTATAGCTGACCCACCTTCTTAAGGCTGTGTCTTTGCTGCCTCCTCCTTATGTTCTTGCTGGTGGGATGCTGTTAAGCACCGAGCATGCTGTGAACCGGTGAGAGAAGTTTTGGCTGAAAACTCCTTCAAGCGTAGCGTCTTCTGTAATTCCTTTTCAAAAGTAGAAAATTGACCTCGCCCAGAACTTTAAACGGGAATCATAGAGTCTGGAGGGATTGCGGGTGAGACAGTGTCACTCTCTTCTGGGTTGTTCTTAATTCTAACCTAGGCACAATTAAATAATGTAGTAATATTAATTAAAAAAACAGATTAATAACTGTAAGCTTTTAAACAATGTATATAGGATAAGCCATGTGCATCTAGTTTGAAGTAATTAGGATGTCTGTATAGAATGGAATAAAACATGTACCTATGTCCAGAATTTTGGGGTTTGCTCCTCTGCTAGGTGTTCTGTCCGAATTCTTTGCATCCAAGTAAGGCTTGGAGAAAATTAGATATGCAGTAGTTTATCAGTGCTATTGGTCAAATGATATTTCAGTTTATACAGCTTTTTCCTTTGCTTTATCGTTGTTTTGAGGAAACTGTCATCGCAGTGGGTTGCGTAGGGTGGTGAGACTGCGGAGCTCGGAGGTGTCGTTAGCTTCCCAGGGAGAGGCGGAAAGCCCTGCCGATAAGAAGGCAATGCTTGCTTTGAAGCTGGCAGTTCTCGTTTTTCAGAAACAAAGATAACATGCAAGATTGAAAGCCATGTTAAGTAATTTTGGTTTCAGTGCTGAGTGTATGAGTGAAACGATGGGTGTAAGATGGCTCTTTGTCTCCTGGCAAGGAGTGAAGCTGGGAGTTCAGGCTGGTGCTTTAAGACCTGTTGCCGATACAATGGTGCCATCTGACATTGGTTCCTGCTGACTTTTCTTCTGGCTTTTGGAGAAAATACTGCCACTGGAGAGTGTGTTATCAGGGGGTGCCATGTGGGTTTGCCCAAGCTGTTCCCACTAATCCCATCCATCGGCCTGTGTCTAGGATTTGCGAGAATGGTGATAATGATTCCTGTGTTTGTGGGGTGAGAGACAGGTCTCTACTAGCCAGCTATTTTGGCCTGAATAAACAAGGAAACAGGTTTCTTCCAACCAGGCTGTCAGGATAAATGGCTTGGGTGAGCCTTGCTTATGATGGGGGAACCATTGTTTCTAAATATAATACTAAAAAAACCCCCCAACCAACCAACCAAAAAAAAAAACCCCCAAAAAAACCCCAGCTGAAAATATTGGCAGATATAACCAATGGGACTGATAGATAGTCATAAGATAAGACATATAAGATATATAAGAGTTTTTGCTGGGATTCAGAGCTCATCATGGATTATTCTTATTCCTGTGACCTTCTGCAGTCGAATCACTGGATTGACTGCTTGGGTTTATACTGGTTGGGCCCTGACCCTCTGAGTTCCCCCTGTAAACTGACTTTATCTGGCATGAAGAGGGGAAGAAGCAAAGTCTTGAGGCTGGTTTGAGTTTGCACGTGGTCTGAGACTTTGAACCATAGAGCTGCTGTTGCTGACACAGCTATGCCAACATAGCCGCTTGTGGGCACCTGCGTGCCAGGTTATATTTTCGTATCGTCAGTGTGTTTTTACACTGGGATTTTATTGCGATATCAGTGTTGGTTGGGGATGTGTGAATTATTTCATAATCCAAGGCAGTAGAGGTATGTTGATAGTAAAGATATGGCATGAGAAAGTTATGTGGCTATATGAATTATTTATCTTGATGGACTATTAGATCTGAAATGTCACAAATGCTTTCCTCAAAAGTTAACTATTTAAGTGCAGAAAAAATGATGTGGCCCTTTACCGGTTCTAGATGAGCATCCATACTTTAAAATGTTTAAAAAAAATCACCTGTCAAGAAGTTTTCAGTTTGCATTTGAAAATTCTTGTTTTTCCATCGGAAGAATAAAAATCTGCAGCATCATGAAGTCTTCCCTGGCTGAATGTGAACACAGAATGAAGAAAACACTGGTGCTTCTTCTAATATTTAGTATTTTAAAATATATTTATCTATTCCATGTCTTAAAACACTATGTTGCCAAGAGCATGGGAGAAATGGAAGGAGCTCCTAAATTTTGCCTCAGTGGCAGTACTGGTATGGAAGGGATGTTGAGGTACTATTCTGAAGGATGGCAGGATAAAAGGTGATTAATGACTTGTGTGAATCCTGCTTAATATGCTAATTATTCTCTCTGATTTGAGTTATCCAGGTTTCTTGATTGTACACACGCCTCTTGCTTTTCTAAATGGCGTATCAGCTTGTGATGTTACTCTGTTGTAACTGCACAGTCCTGGATACTCATAGTGCTGCGCAGTTTAGGTGTAATGGTTTGTTGCACAAGCTAGTCTGGAAGGGGCAACAGGTATATACATGTAGTTACTCCGTTAACCATGGCAAATAGTCTGCTCTTTTGCCCTTCCTTATTTAGTTTTTACACTTGATTTGTGCATAATTTTATAACTTCCTCTCTGAGCACCAGAGAAAAGTAACCATTCTCTGGCTGGAAGCTTGCAGACAGGGTGTGTTGCATCAGATGGCATTTGCAACCCTTATTGAGTAAACTTCACAAAGCATCACCAGGGTCTTGCTCAGCAATAATTGACTGGACATGTGTAGAAAACTTAAAAGTAAAGTTTAGACCTTTACTGTATACAGAAGTCTAAAATACAGCCATAAATATGTACTCTGGAATTAGCGTATGTAATAATACCAAAAAGGTCAGTTATCCAGGTAATGTAATACCTGATGTTTGTTACATCCTGGGAGGCTGTGGGCGTGCATTCCAGCGCTGTATTTTTAGTACTTTGCCATATGTCTAATAAATCAACATGTGTGTACACCCAAGACAGTTAATATTAAAGCTGTTCCTTTGCTTTTTTTGATGAGGTTGAGTGAAGTAATCCACTTCTAAACTTGAAACTTAAACTTGCATGAGGCTAGCTCGTCTGGCCTGTCATTTCATAACATTTGCACCACTTGTGAATGTTTTTTTTTTTTTTTTTTTCTTTTTTTGTGGATGGGTCATTGTTTTGGAGGGGGGAAGTTAGCGCTCCTCTGCTGTAGTGTTTCAGTATTAAATTTATTTTTGAATGTATGTTTTCCTTCATTGAACACTGAGTTCTATCTATTACAGTGAACTGATCTCAAAGTTAGGTGTGGTAAACATTTGCTAGGCTTAACAAGCTTTTCGTGTACTTTTCACTTCCTAAAAATATTATTTCAGTCTATGTATGTGAGTTCATTAGCTTTGGACTTGGTGTAATAAGCTTTCAAACTGTTAGAAACTGATGATGATGGGCAGGTGTCCTGTCACATCTCTCCTTATAAAACAGCAGCAGAAAGCAAGATGTGATTTTAGTTAAAAATATTAGTTAATATGTGAATCTTTGATAAAATGTAATCTTCAAACCTCTTTTAATCTTCACTGAGATTTCGAGGTTTATATTTTTAGCCCTGATTCAGCAAATCTCATAAGCATTTATTTTTGTGTCTTAGGCAAGAGTTGTGATGGGACATAGATGTGGCAACATTTTGACTTGCTTTAACCTTTGTGCAGAGGTGGTCACAAGTGAAGTGCTGGAGATTTTACAGGGAATGGAAAAAGATGGGTGCCCTGGAAAAGGGATGCAGGGAAGAAGAAGAAAGCTGAGTACGACAGCAGATGCAGGAAGCCAGGATGATGGCGAGAAGGAACAAGGGATGTTATGAGTTAAACATCAAAGTGGACCTGTAGTGGTTAATGGATCACACATTTCTCTGGACCAGCAACAGAGGCATTTAACTGGGAGAAGGGAAAGAAATGTGTCTTCCTGCCTTCGCTTGTGGGGGAATTGATAAAACACCACGTGCCGCAGGAGCTGCATCTATGTCTTGCCCTCTGCCACGTGTGATTCTTCGTTTCATTGATCTAAAGCACTATTTTGTGGCTGGTGGTTGACAGGGCATTAACTGTTAGTCTATAAAACTATTACAAGAAATATAATTAAATTTTCATATGTATGAGCAAGTAGAATAGAAAATAAATGCAATTAACATTTTAAGATGTTTTTATCTGGCTGTGAATGTGACAGCAGCATAAAATACTATTGAGGTATTATTTCTAGAAGTATTTTAAGACTAACTTTTTTTTCTTGATTGAATGGTTGGGAAACATTGATGTAAACATCTGTGCTTCCTTTAGTTACTCCTGTTAATTTCAGATTCTTTGCTCCACTGTTGGTGGGCCTGGTGATCTGACTGCTGTGCTTTTCTGCATCTGGGCTTTGGTCCTTGTTGAAAGCAGATGGAAAGAGTCTTTTTAACATTGGCAAAAGCTTCTTAGAATGCTAAGACATTACATGTTTTTAGATCTCTTGTATTTTGCAAATATTAACAAGACCTCAGATCAGAATCTGTTTTGACGCTTGTTTGGCACAAGCTTTATAGGTATCCAGTTCTCCACAATAAAAATTATATATAAAAATATATGCATGTATAATAATACATACATATATCTTTATAATAATACAGGTATATATATATATGTATAAAATCTGTATCAAGATCTGAAATTCCAAGCCTGCTTCTACGTTCCCTCTGTAGAGGTGAGTTTTCCTTATTTAGGAGAGCCAGTTGTTTGCCTGTTCTTCCCTTCAAATATTACATTTATTCAATGGCTCAAGTTTTAGTCTGTAAGTCTGAAGTGACTCAGTAATTTTTTATGCTTCCCAGATATCCTGCTTATTCCATGTGTTACGTGTTGTGAGAAAGAAGTGATACCTTGCCTGATTGACGATACCTTTCTTCCTAACAGGGAGGCAGTATGAATATATGATCTATATTTAGCATAGATTATAACACATGTAAAAACATTGGTAACTTGTTAAACTTCATGCTGAGTGATGTGATGTGGGTGTGATTTAATAGAAGGGAACGCTGGGGTTCTGTCTGCAAACTGGAGAAGCGTGAGCCTAGCTTGAGTCACTTCTTCTGTAGCTAATTATATTTTGTTCTTGGGGGAAAAAGTTAGAAATTGTGATTTGAATCCTCAGCAGGCGCAAATATTAATAATTCAACTTTCTGAAAATATTTCTCCAACCATTTATGAAACTCTGCTATGTGCAGAGAGTCCACAGATCTGTTCTGGCATCGCTTGATAATGGATAAGTTTATGTACCAGGACTTTGCATCTTTGCTTTCTGTACTCTCATGTTCAAACCATGTGAAAACTTTAGATGTAAATAGATAGCTCTGTGTAAAACTCTTAAAAGAAACATTTAGGGGAATTTCCAAAGCCATGCTCAGCCGATAATGGCCTTTGAGTGAGTGGTGTGCTGTGTTGAGGAACTACAGCAACAGTCGCTCCCGTAGCAGTATGTGTCTGTAGCTTCTGTGAAAACTGCTGGGGATTCATGTCAGCTGGAAACTTTTTTCTAACCTTAGTCTTGAACAGAAATGCCTTTGACTGGGGTGTACAGAAGTCAGAATATGAAGCAATTTCAGTTTTGGAAGAGGCAAAGACAAGGAGTGCTGCTGCCTTACTGTTGGTTCAGCCTGATTGTGGGTCAGCACTTAAAAAATAAACCCAGTGACTTACTGTTAAACAGTCCCTACTTCGGCCATAAATCAGGCCAAAAAAAAAAAAAATCAACCTGTGACACATGTTAAATTGCACAGGAGGTAATTTGTCTTGCAAAACAAAGGTTATCAAGTTTGTCCGTTCTTCAGATGGTGGCTACTTTCATCTTTAATCCTCTGGGAGTTGGACACCTCTCCCAGCCCAGCAATTCTGTCAGGAGGTAGAACCTGCTCTGACCTCCGAATGCTCCAGGGAAAGAGCTTAGGAGCTGCTCAGCTATTTTGGTTCATAAATTGTCTTGATCTGTCCCTTTAGTTCATGGCAGGCGTGGCAAAGGAATGGGGCAGATAGGAATAGCTGCAAATTATTCATCTTTCTTTCTTTGCATTTATTAAATATTTTGCCTCTGTAGGTGCCTGCATTGAGGATGAGAAAACATGTTTTCTGTTCAGGGAGGAGACACTAGCAAAATGCAAGGACGTGGGATACCTTAGATTTAAGAGACTGGAGCTCTTAAAGCTGCCCTGTGCCTGCCTGCCTGCTGCTGTAACTAAGACTGTAAATGCAAGAGGTAATGGGTGCTGAAGTAATCAGCTATGTGAAGATTTTTGTGTTCCAGGAACCACGGTGTTTCATTGCGCTTGAACAGATTATGGCTATCTCATCTGTATGCAGCTATACAGAATTTCATATGTATTTATATAGTCACACGCATACATATGTGTTATTTTTCAGTGAAGGGGTTTTGTAGGCTGTGAGGGGAAGAGATAAACTTGCATATACAAAACTGTTGCCTGTAGATTTATCACAAGCTTCCAATTCCTCCCTTTCCCCTAAAATAAGTGACAGGTTTGATTCTGACTGCCTTATTTTCTGCCCAGTAAAATAGGAATCATAAACTCAATTTGCCAGTCGATAGGTTCTTTATTGCTGTTCCGATGGGGAATAAAAGAGGTGAGAAAAGGTGAAGAGAAGAGATGAGAAAATCGTATGCGGAGGCTCAGACATTTACATTTGCGTATTCTTCATCTCGGCCTTTTTAGAGATTGAGGCCGTTTTCTGCTGCTTGAGATCTTGCTTTAAAATGTACTCAGCCAATAACAGAAATGCACATCGCTTTTGTACAAGCTGATGTTTCGTAGTTTACAGTGGAAATAATGTAAAGAGTCTAAAGATGATTGTTCTTGGTATAATGACATATATAGAAGGACATAGGCAGCTAAAGTCTTAATATTTATGTTTGAAGAATCTAGCTAAGGATTTGCTGGATAATGAACTTGTCTCTGCCCTGTAATTCAGGAACAGACTTCATATTTATAACTATCCATTCCTCATGTCCTTTCAGATGATCTGACCTGCTTTCTCTATCTCCAGTGCCCTGCTGATTTTAGTGCTCTTTGCTTCTGGCGAGGAAAGTGGGGAGGATCCTACTGTCCCTGTTGGAGCAAAGCGGGGGCAAGCAGCTGATGGTGGGAAGGCTGCTTGCTTGCTTGCTTAAAAAGTAGGTCAGGACCGCCTGCTTGCTTACTTATTTTAATGGGCGTCATGAGGCTATAGGTAAATTTAGACATCTTAGATTTTTGTCTGTGTATAAAGAAGAGTAATTATTGTTTCATGTGTTGCTGTACCTAAATGATTTTGAGATTTTATATATAAAGATATACATTTCCCTGAGGAATTGTTAAACTGTGACAGGTGCAAGTAAAACAAAAGCCCCTAAAGGTGACCCCAATCTTTTTTCACTGTTTAGTTAGATTTATGTGCATTTTTGCATATCAGCCTGTAGTAATTTCGGCAAATTTTGTAAGTGTTGTGAAATACATGTTCAGTGGAGATTATGAAAATTTCAAGGCTTTATGACTAGTGCTGTAGTTTGCAACAGAAAGAGTGGGTGGTTGCTTCCCAGTTGAGTGTGTTTTATGCCAAGAGACGGTCTGTATTGACCTTCTACTGCCAAGTCATAAAATGCATAAAATCTGTGTTGCTAATGGAAACACTGACAAATCTTGAACTGCAGCGGACTGGCATAAAAAATATTAAAATTTCCAGCTGCAGTTAATGTCAGATTTTCATTTTGTTTTTGCTGGCTGGCAGCTGGTGGTGGCCTCATCTCAAAACAAGCTGAAGTGTCCTGGAGGTTTTTTGTTAGTATTGTCACAGCACAGACTCTCTCCATAGTTTGGATATACGAGGCTAACTTAAAACAACAAAAACAAAGAAAGCAAAATGCCTTACTTGTGAAGCCAATGGATAGGAGTCTTGGGCATGTTCAGGATGGATATAGTAGTACTTGGGAGATGGGCAGTGTAGTTTTCCAACCACTGAAATTCAGGCCAGCTGTTTGGGCAGAGATGTAAGAATTGTAGACTCTTATTAACATTTAACATTAATTGCAGACTCTTATTAACATTATTAATGGTGCATGTATTAATGTTTACATCGATTAGTGTCTGTTTTCAGAGATCCAAACCAATATGTGTCTTGTTTAGAAATTACTTCCTTTGTAAAAATCTTAACATGTCCAAAAGGCCAGAGAGTCATAACAGTGATGCTCAGGATGAAATTGCTGGCAGTGGTGATGGATACGTATGTCAGAGGATCCTGACGTGGTCTCTTGAAAATGAGTCTTAGAGCAGTTTCATACTGCTAGAGGACTGATGTGAAATACAGGTTTGTGGTGTGGAGACCAGGGATTCCTGAATTTACTTTAACTTGGTTTGGATGTAATGTGGTTTTTAATGCCCTGAGGAAGGATAATTAATGCTGCAGTTCCCCTGTAATAACAAGAAAAAAAAATAGTCCTTAATTTACAGGGATGTTCTAAAGGTTAGTAGCTTAAATATGGAGAAAGCAGTTGTTGGCTTATCCATGCGCTCGCTGCTTACTAACCCCTTCCTCTGTAGTTCTTTGTCAAAACTAGATTTATCACTGGTTGCTGTAGTGGTAGACTCCTTGTGTGGTTATTTTTGCTCCCCTTGTTACAAAGCAGCTTTATTTGATGCTACGGTCACAGCGTGCTTTCTGGTACATGAAGTAAAATGTCACCATCCACTCTCTGATTCAAGCATGGCTGGCATCGGGTCTTTACCCATGTCTATTTATTGCACATCTTTTCTGATTATTTGCAGCTCTCTGCTCCTATTTTTTTTTTTTTCCACATAGGCATCTTGATCTTTTCCTTGCATCCTCTTTCCTTTTATATGTCTTAGATTAGGAAGGTTTATTCTACCTGTGTATTGAAGTATTCAACTTTCATATCTTAGCTGTATTAGGAAGGTCTGGTGGTACCAGTCTCTCCCAGTGTCCAATTGTTCTTTCTGGGTTCTCCTGATGAAATTCTTCATCAATAAATCTTCAGCCTTTGAATCTGCCTGCAAGACTTTCTTCATGTAACTGTTGCTCAGAATTATTTTAGATCTCTTATCTTTTAATCTAATTCCACTATATTTTCTGTTATATTTGCCATTGCTAGTCTTGTGTTAGACTGTATTTCCTACCAGTCACTACTTCAGTTACTGATTCAAGCCAGGCAAGACAGTCGCCCAAGCATTTCTCCTTTCATTTTTGGGTCTTTGGTTTTTTTGTTGAGGTCACTGCTTTTGTCTCAAATTGTTTCCTGTTGTTTGTAACCTACCAATTACTTTGCTGCCTTTGATACTATTGCTGGACTTAAAAGTATATTGTGTGTTTACTACAAATTACTGATAAAGGTGATGCTTACCTTACAGCCTGTTCTGGCATTTGGAAGTGGTTTGTAGTTTTTTTGGTTTTTTTTTTTTTTTTAAAATTTATTAGAAGTAGTAGGTCATGTTTTTGACCAGGCCACCTGTGTATTTCTTCCACATTTCTCTTTTGCATCTCCATTTTTCATAAAATTATTGCAGCAGCCACTTCTGAAGTCTTGTGTGAAGTGCAAACCTGGGGAAGGAGCCTGGGGCTGACTCTTCACTGGAAAGTGTTACGATTGAGAAGCTGGTTAGCTGGGGAAGCTTTAGTTCCTGGAGCAGCTGGAAGCTTTTGGAGGCTGTATAAATTGCATAGCAAAAGATTATAATTTTAAAAATCCAGGGACAGATCCACTCTAGGCAAGTTTTCAAGCGCCAATGTTTTTCAGTTGAGCAGAATGGCCTTGTCAGTAAGGCAGATAGAAAGGCGTTTTGCAGGTGGCAAACTTTTCAGCTGTAGCCGAATTTAATTCCTCATGGTTTATCAGACTTGCAAGAAACTGGACAAAAAACAACTGTAAGACTGAGAATGACAAAGTCTTTGAAATGTCAAATGGGAGGTAGACACGATGCTGAACTTTTTTTTGTCTTGGAAGATGGGATCTCAGCAGAGCTAAGATCTCCAGGGCAGAAGTCCCTGTGGATGAAAGAGAGTAACAGCGGGAACTACTCACCTGTTTTCTGAAAAGCCTCTTCATGTAATGTAGGTGAGCAGGAGGAAAACTTGTGTTGTCTGTAGCCTTGTTTATTTAGCTTGCTCTGCTCTTTTGGGAACAGAAACACCAGAATAGGTGCTTTGGACTGTTTGACTTGAGGTTCGTAGTTTGTTTGAAAGCGTCAGTAGCGTTCCAGACCTGCTGAGTTTTCCAGCTGGACAGCTGCAGTAAGTAGCCTGGGTTTTAATGTTCCAGAAAGCACCAGAGAGGTCCTTTTGAATACGCATCTCATTTTTTCGCATTTCATCAATGCATGGGTTTTGTTGTCTTAAAGCTCATGTTTAAGAGTTCACGTGACATCAATAGGAGTGTATATATATATTGCCAATACGGTTTTTCAAATATTATTAAATATTTTATTGCAGCTGTAGCTGAAATAATAACTAGTGGAGTTGTTAACCAGTGGCTACTGGCGATGGATGCAAGAATTGTTCTGAAGTGGATCATGAAAAGCTGCAAAGTACTTATGGGTGTTTGCTTTCCTCAAGACATTGTAATGCAGTGGTGGGAAAGCTGACAGGCTTTGAGGGTCTTGCTAAGCACACGGGTGCATGAGATTCGGTGGATGCAACATACTTGGGTTTTTAGAAAGTCTTTATCATAAAGTTTTCCATCAAGTTATTGAGGGAATGAAGTTGCTCTGAGACTGAAGGACAAATTATTCTATGGATTGGAAGTTGCTTAAAGAATAAGAAGCAAAGGACTTACCAGTGACTTGTCAGGACAGAGGAGAGTCAGCGATGGGATCCTCCAGGAGCTGGTTGTGTTACCAGCTTTGTTCAGCGTCTCTGGTCATCTGGAGAGGGGATTTAAAAGCAGACACTCGCATTTTGTGAGTTCTATTAAACTCCTATGTAGTCCAATGCCATGCTGATAGCAAGGAGCTGAGCAGGCAAAAAGGGTGGCAGATGAGCTTGAAGGTAGGTAAATGCCAAGTAATGTGTGTAAGAATAGGTAATCCATACCATGCCCATGTACAACTGCCAGTTGAGAGTTGAGCATCAGCTCATGAGTATCTGGTAGTGCTGCTTTCAGTTCTCTGAAATCCTCAGCTCTGGGTGCAGTGACAGCCCAAAACACCGGCAGGGTGCCAGGTGTCATCAGATCTATTGAGACCAGGATGGGGACAGGCAGCTCGATGTTTAAGGGGATGGAGCAGCTGCCTGGTGAGATCGGGGCTGACAAGGCTGGGACTCTTCAGTTGAGAGGATAAAGCCAACAGGGAATATGATCGAGGTTTACACAGCCGTGGAAGTAGTAATAAACTAAGTGCAGTAGTGGGGAGCACACACTGGGACTAGTAAGGTGTCAGCTTAAAGCAGATGAGAGAGAGGAGCTGCTTTATGTAGCAGAGAGCGAATATCTGATGTCTGTCCCCAAGGAGTCTGTGGAGGCGGACAGGACCATGGGTGCAGAAAGGGATTAGACAGCTTCATCCGCAGACATGAAGGGCAGAGAGGAAGGGATGTATCTCCCTAATGAAACCCTTACAGGTGCTCTGGGAGTGTGGAAGGATCTGGGTTGCAGGCTAGCTCTCTAAAGAGCATCTGCGATTGCGGCTGCTGGGAACTGTGTTCTGCACTAGATGGGCCATTGATCTGACTTAATGGGTTTCTTCTTGTGCAAAGTGATGATTTCCTTCTTTCAGAGTATCTGTTCTCTGGTGGAATATCATTTAATGAGCTGATGCAGTCGAGTAACTGCTGCGTACATGGCCTTTTCTGTCAAGAACTGATGCTTTCTTGTTTATAGGCTTCTTAGTCTTGATTGGCACATTCAATTCCAATGCTAACACCTTAATTTGGAAAGATTTGAAGGTGGGAGACAATTATCAGAAAAATGATGTCTCTGTTACTTTCCACCTACATCTTTCCGCTCACTTCCTCCCACTCTATTTCTTGTATCTCACTTTCTTTTCCACTCGTGTCTTTCAGCAATATGATTGCATCTTGTCTGTAAACAACCTTTGAGCTTTCTGAGGCAGAGATGATCACCTAGTACAGTTTTATATACTAAAATGTTTTAAGTAGTGCCCTACCCGATGGGTCTGTCATTGAAGTAATAATTATATTTTTAAAAATGTTTTCAAATATGAGCTGTGATTTAGGAGTTGTAATATGGGACTTCTGGGCTCAAAGCTACTTTTCTTAGGGTTGGAGTAGATGGCTAAAATACTGCCCGTTTCTGAATTTTCTCAGTGCATCAGCTTACCTGTTTACTAACATGATTGTATGGAAGGGTCAAGTATATTAATGCCTTCAGTATATTTAGGTGCAGGATGCCATGATTTTTGAGTATAATAGATCGTTACACACCAAATGGTAAGTACCTGTTAGTCTATGGAGCACCTGTCTGAAAACACTGACCTCTTGAGTAATTTAAATGGCCTCTCAGTCTTTTAAATCTTTTGTTTTAGGAAGTTAAGAAGGATGTAGAGCCCAAGGATGATGCCGTACCAGTCAGGAGGGAGAAAGCTGGCAATGTAGCCAGTCTTGTGCAGCGTATCAGCAGCTATGGGCTTCCAGCAGGAGGATTTCAGCCTCATCCCCCATCCAAAAACTTCAAGAAGAGTATGTAGTCTTTCCAATTCCTTCAATTGCGTAAGCTGCTGATGTGCATTTTTTAAATAAACATGAATTGTTTAATGTCTGACTTAGTTTTAAGGTTGTATGGAAAACTAGAGACATAGGAGGAAAAACTTTGATTCTAAGCCAAATTCTGCTCCTGGATGCATGGGCAGAAAGCTTATATGTAGTTCTTAACAGCAGCAATAGGAATGAATTTTCCTGGGAACAGGATTTAGACCCCTTCCAGATTCCAGAGAGTTGCTCTGTAACTTCATGTGAGCTCTGCTTGTATTGTCAGGTACCTGAATGAGAACTGCAGGCCTGTTCGTGATAATCAAAAACTTTTCTGTGGTCATTTCTTCTAAACGTAAAAGTTTTTTGCTACAAATTCAAGGCTTTGTGACGAGTAAGCACTCTGTAGTTCAGGTTTTGGCTTGCTTCCAGTGTGAAATAAGCTGGAGTAGGTGGTGCCTAAGAAAAAGTAGTGGTCTTCCTTTGATTGTAAGTGCGGCCCCCAGGATGGTCAGGAGTGCAGACTTGACGCCTCTGTACCTGTGGTTTCTATGTTTTAATTCCAGTATTTAAATCAAGGTGAGTAAAACCTAGAGCAGAAAACTTAGTGTTCCCTGCATCCAGAAAATTGACTTGTGATTTGTATTTGGACACCTCAGTCTTACAAGAGACATTGCTGTAAATTACTCTGGCTTCCTGTCCCTTATAAGAGATTGCAGGCATTTATGACTTAAGCTTGCTTTTTTTAAAAAAAAAAAAGACTTCAGAACTTATTGTTTCTCATATGTTTATGCTTTGAGTTTTTGCCCATAAAAGGAGAAGAGCCACTCGTCGTCTTTTAAAGTCCTGAAATGGGACCACCAGATTTACAAATTTGCTGAGACCTTCTTCTAGGCAACTAAGGATGTTACCTTCAAAATTACTTTTTAGTGAATCTGATCTGTATATGTATATTGGCAACAGCACAGATGTGCCTGTTAGATGTTTGCATCAGCAGGCTTTTGAAAATGTAGCCTGAAAGATTAATGCTGTTCCTATATTAATGCACCCAGGCTCTGAAAGGGAATTAACATGATCCTTATGGGTCCTTCCAACTCGAGATATTCTAGGATTCTGTGATTCTGTGAACATGATCTGATACCAGTTCAGGTGTGGGCTACTCATTCTGGTCTCCCTAACTCTGGCATGATCCCGTATTCAGCATGTCTTGTCCTCATGCTGGTGGCTGTGTGGCTGTGGCCAGGGTAGTAGGTACAACTTGGTCTCAAGCTCTGCAGTACTCTGGCTAGTCTCTTCCTCCTAGAAGAAAATGGTGTTCAAACACCTTCCTTTAAGCACACAATTGTTTACTTGGCACAACGACAATCTCTGTGTTTCCATTTTACTTGCTGTTCCCTCTTTCCTGGAAAACTGTTTAAACAGCTCCTGCAGATCCTGTTTGCTCTGTGCCTGGGCAATTGCTCACTCCTTTCAAAAGGTTTCCAGTGCTTAGTCGTCTTTCCATTTCTGGTTCCTAACCTGGTAAAATGAAGTTTACAATGTTAAAAACAAAGTTAAGCTTCTTGAATAGCAAGTTTCCAGTGTGCGGTGAGGTAGGTTGTTTTTGGCTGGGAAGTTCCTTGTGTTCTCATGTGCAGCTCTTGCTGAATTCAGGCATTTTATATCAGGTGAGTAGTAAGCTGCAGGCAGTATTCCTATCAGTTAGATGGCTGCCTTTATTCAGGAAAAGGAAAATACAGAAGGTGTGCTAAATTTGGTTTACCCTGTACAAAACAAATAAAACCTGAAGCCAGGCAAGTTGTTTTGGAAATGGACAGAATTGCCTGGGGGCTGCCAGCCCAGCAGTCCTGCAGCACCACGTGAAGCTGGAGTGTTGTTTTCTGAGCAGATTGGTTAGCTTCCTAGGTTAATCTAGGGATTTTCAAAACTGGAAGGCAGTACTTCCTAAACTGGGTATCGCTGAAAACAGACCTCAGGTGAGAGAGAGTTCTGGATGTGAAATGCATCTGTGGGTTTGTTTTCTCCCCCTCTTCCCCATTTAGATAGGATTACAATGTGAAAAGGAATGCTGAGATCAGATGTACACCAAATGGCTGTGACTTTTTAATCTGCCTTTTTTTGGTATCAGTTAATCTCATACAAAGGAGCAGCCCTGAAAGCGCTGTAGGAGGTAGTAAAGGCCAGTGAACCGTTTATTGCAATTACTGTTAACCTAACAGTCCCTCTTGGCTGATGTATGAGTTTCAGTGGAGTTAAAAGAAGGGTGTATTATGTGGGCAATTATGTGTTACTAGACATAACCCATAGAGTTTCATACTTTTGGTTTATTTGTTTCCTGCCCCTTTTAAGCTCTTCAGAGCACAGACCATGTACCAGCATGTAGAAAATTCTTGATTTGGTGAGTCCTCTCTCAGAAATTTTAGATGCTGAATGTTACTCAGATGCCTGGCATGTTTTGCACTGAGGATGCTGGGTGTGGCGATCTTCTAAACGTCCAACTTTGGACTTTCAGCGCTGCTATAATAAGACAAGGATCAATCTTGGAGGCAGTATCTGTGTTTTGAAATGTTTTTACTCAGCTAATCTTAATTGCTGAAGCTTGAGTATGGAAGGAGTGCGAAGTATAAGAGCGTATGGAAATTATACAGCTCCTACAAGCTTAAGCTTTACCACTTCAAGCTTTTGATTCATATTTTCGCTTAAACTGTGGCAGATTGTTTCTGAGGAGGACAGGGAGCATGTGTGGGTCATAGCTCAGGATGACAATTGCCTTCAAAAGCGTGCTGGCTGCTTTGTTGTGGAAAAGGTCTGAAGGCATGGCCTCTTGTTTGAAGGAGAAATGCCTGAACTCTCCGGGTACAGCAGTAGCATCACTTCAGAATATGTGCAGAGTAATTCGGGAATTGTAGGTTCACACCACTGTGGCTGGAGGGGTTGTTGGAAGCCACTTCAATGCTCTTCCCTCTCGGGATGTCATTTTGTCTTTTTAATGCATGCAGAGCTTTAATGATATGTGGCAAACATCTAAAGACTGCACTTTATTTTAATTTTGCCTTTGTCAAACACTGCTAATTGAAGCTTAGGTTGAATTTCTTGACTCCATACTGACAGTGAGAAAAGGGAGGGTTTTTGCATTCACAGATAAAAATGAGTTTGGATTTTGAAATATGAGCTGATCAAATGTTAGCATTACCTCAGACCTGTAGTTAGCAAGGTCTTTGTTAGAGGGCAGAAAGGCTATCAGCACTTCAGTGTTGTGCAGAACAAAACATCTGTTATTTCTTTAAGGATTCCTTAAAGACTGGAGGCTCAAACTTGCACATTTTCTTCCAAGCAAGTGCTAACACTGCAACTGGCAGCGGTTGTCATTTCTTGCAGATTTTGGTCAGGAAATAGCTTGAAAATTATTGTACTGGGGATTTACCTGACTTGGTTGTGTCAACATGGTTTTTTATAGCATGTTGGTAATTGGCAGTGTAGTGTTTATTTGTTTCTAATCGGCAGTCTGTGAAGCTCGATGGTTTTCAAGCTCTGTCTAAGATATAGCTTGCTAGCCTGAAGTGACACAAGCAAACTGGAAAACCAGCAGCAAATGCTATGTAGCTTTTTTGGGATGATTTATGGGTGTTCTGGTCAGATTTGATCCTCAGGATCCGAGTGGAGGAAAAACTAGTTTTCCTTTGCAAGCGTTCTTACTTTTGCCATTTCCCTTGAATCAGGGTCCAAGAAGCGGCAGTGCAAAGTGCTCTTTGAATACATGCCGCAGAACGAGGATGAGCTGGAACTCAA
>WAAD01031650.1:0-11436 GCA_013389945.1 Fregata magnificens
GCTAATTTTCTTCATAGTAGCTAGCATGGGGCTATAGTTTGGATTTGTGCTAAAACCAGTGTTGATAATGCGGNAATGAGTGAATGAATTCCTTGTTTTGCTTTGCTTGCACGCGCAGCTTTTGCTTTACCTATTGAACTGTATCTCAACCCACGAGTTTTCGCGCTTTTACCCTTCCGATTCTCTCCTCCGTCCCACCGCGGGGGGGGAGTGAGTGAGTGGCTGTGTGGTGCTTAGTTGCTGGCTGGGGTTAAACCACTACAGGAGTAATAACTAAAAGTTAGGTTTTTAATGATTTAAATACATAAAAATATGTCCAATTGCCTGCTCATCTTCGCTTACAGGGTTTTGTGGATTTAGGGATTTTGTGGAGGTTTTGTTTATTTTCTGTGTAATATCTTAAGACAAATCCAGCAACAGTTTAGCAGCTTTACTCTTTGCCCACTAGAGGGACTTTACGGGAGCCTTTCTGCAACATGGGACAAATGATATAGGCAATGACTGATACATTCTTCTGGATGTGGTTTTCTCCTTCCAGGGTGTAGCTATGGAAATACACTTTAAATATGCAGAAATACACATAACAGCTGAATAACAAGAAAAAAATCTAATCAATGGCTGTGCTTCCTAAGTGCTAGTCTTTCCAAAACAAATGAAGAACTCAGGCCTACACACATTTATAGACATTATTTAACTCTGCAATTTCATTTACCTCACTTAATAATGCTAGGTATTTGCCTAAGTATTTTTTCTAGTATTGGGCTGGAAAAAAGAAAAAGAAAAAAAAGGTGAAAGTCAACAGGGAAAGGAGACTTGTGATACTTTGGAAATCTTGTTCTATATGCAACAGAATGTGTAGGTTATTGCTAATATGTGATCAGAATGCATGTTTATGAAGGGGAAGTATATTCATGTGTGTACACATATCAAATTATCCATGTTTCACTATAAACAGAGATGTCCCTTGACATACAATATGTTTGCAAACTGAAAATAAAACAGAAATCCTCATCATGTTATTGCTTTATCACATAATCCTTATCAGTCCTCTCTTATAGTCTTAACTGGGCTACATTTTCTTTTCTGCTCTGCTTATAAAATGTCTCCTGCAGTTCAATGTGGTTTTGCATGGGTATGTCTCAGGGGAACTTTTGTCATCGTGCAATGTATAGGTCTACCGAAGTAAGACTCTGTATCTGTAATGTTAGTAATATAATTAGAATAATAAGACATTATAAATTAAGTATGAAAAATAAAGGTTAGTAGGTGAGTGCTAAGTTTGGTAAGAAACTCAGCCAAGAGAAATAAGAATAGATGATGCTATAAAAGAAAGCATCAGTCACCGGGAAGTTATTTGTTTCAAAACAGATCTTAATACCTTCCTAAATGTGAATGAAGTATGAGTTTGATTTGTGATAGTTTAGAGCTGGAGACAAGAGGACAAAAATATACAGTGTGAACTGAAATACACAGCTGTGTACGTGGGGATTAATAACAAAAACCCTTCTATAAACCTCAAACTTAGTAGAAGCACTATAAAGGAGAAAAATCTGACTGCACCAGCTGATCTCAGAATGGCTGTGACCTGTCAATATGAAACCAGCATTACAAAGGCAAATATAATTTGCCAATCGTCTCAGTCATATTATTTACAAAAGAACAGTAATACATTTTATAAGGCTCTAGTGAAACTAAATTTAACATACAATGCATAATTCTAATTTCTGATATTTAGAATAGATTGATTGAACCTGAAAGAAACACAAAGAAGAGACCTCTGTAATGATCACCAAAATGATGACCTTATCATACAAAAAGAGGCTAAAAAAGTTGTTCAGCTCTCAAATTACTGAGTAGGGGTGTATTTCTGTAAATACACAAAGGACAAAAGATTCAGGGTAGGAGCTATTTAAGTCCATATACTTAACATAGAAACATCTGTTGGACTACATTTTATATTGTGCTTCTTTATGAATTGTTCACTGCAATTCAACTGAGTTTTGCAAGACTACCTCTCAGAGAAATGTGGCTAATTATGCAATGCAATCAATTAAGATTGGTCTCCCCCTAAAATAAACTGTTAGCGTGATACTTGCAGTTTGCATTCTTTAATTGCAAAATATGAGGTCCAGAACACTGTTTTTCAGTATCTGAAATCCTTACTACCTCCTTATATGAGATGACTGTCAGACAGAGCACCACAATCTATATTTCCAAGTACTAATCCAACCGAGAGTGTACTTTTAAAAGGTCCTTACACTCTCTTAAATTGCTACCTCCTTGTTGGAATGAGCTGGCAATGGGATTTTTCTGCTTTGCTGATTTGGGCCAGCCAAACTTCAGTATATATTTAGTTTAACTCCTCTGAATCTTAGATTAAATACCTTTTCAGTAAATCGTATTACACCGTGTATTTTAATGCAATACTGTCTTTTTCATTAAAAGAAATTTTCTTTAGTGTTATTGACAGAAATGCCTTAAACTTCAACTCTAGTTCCACCTAATCAGTAGATTTTATAATAAACAGAAAATAAAAGTCCTAACTATTTTAATAAAACATGATTCCCATTCCCTTTTAATCTTTCAAACCATCTCTTCTAAACTCAGAATTCTTTTCAAAAGAGCTCAGAAGGGATAATTACCACTGGTGGTTCCACCAGCTCTAGGCAGTCAGCAGCACAGCAGGATATTTTTAAGGAAAAGACTGAAATGCATTCCTGGTCATATACATAAGCAGATACTCAAGCAGGAAGTTGGTGTTAGTTGGATACATATAACGATTGCTGAGAGGTAGTCTTGTCAAACTATACTATGCCTAAATTATTTTTCATCTTTTTGCGTAGATATTCTGCTGACATCCATGTTGTTTGATATAATGTTGTATATGCTTTCAGTAACACAATAGTATTAAAAGTTGGAGAAACAAAGGCATTTTTCCACAAGAGGGGGCTAATACTCCTTATTAGGTCCCGAGTAGTAAGTTTTCATTAGATGTCTAAAACTTAGGCATACCAGATTCCAGGTTAAACTTTCTTATTTAATAATATTTTCTCATTTAGCTGGTCCCTTTATGAGATACAAGAGAAACAGGAAGTCAGAGAAGTGACCAGCTTCTCCTCAGGAGAAAGCAGTGGGACATGAGATCATTGTGACTGAGAGTGCTTTTCCGATGGAGCATATTCCTAGACATTTTTCTTTTTTTTTTTTAATGAGGACCTCTGGGCCTATCCTCTTGTAATCATTATATCTTTTTAAAGCCAACACTCAGTACCAAAAATCTTACTTCACTTCTCTGAGCTTACACAGGTGTTGAGCACACAGCAAGGGGTGAAAACTCCAGCAGTTGCTGAAAGTGGTTCTATTCCCTCAAAAGATGAAGAAAATTCAAATCTTTGTTCTTTCAGAACTTCTGATCTTAATTAACCAAATAGTAAAAAATCGAAATTTCCCACAGAATGCCCATTTTGTTTATAGTGTTTCATCAGAGTAAAAATTAAAACAAAACACTCAAACTGTTCCAGAGATAATCTGCCTAAAAAGTGACTGGAGACCCATGCATTCTTGGCTGTGACACAGACTCAGAAATGGTTACAGTCATGAAAAATTCCTTCTTCTATTATTATTTTAGTGCTTCTTTTATTGCTATTCATGTTATTTTTTCACTGGAGAGAAGGGTTATGAGTTCTTTTTACTAAGTCAGGAATATACTGGTATGAAAGGGCTTTGATCTCACTAACACTGCAATTTTTTACCAGTCTGCACTTGCTTCAAGCTGCTGGCTGGGTCCATATCTTCAAACAATTTAAGGATACTTGGGTGGCTGAGTTAACATGTGCATTTAGAAAAACATGCTAAATAAGCATTATTTATTACTGAACATTCTAGTTCTTGAAAAGTTATTGAATTCTCAATTTAATGTATGTAGTTTATTTTCTTTTTCCCATAGATAAAGTTCTGGACACCATAACTTAACAATCAGTCAACAGACTTCGCCTCATAGGTATTATCACGTGAAGGTACATTATATACAAAACCTTTTCTTTTTCTTAAGGATATGACACACAAAATGTAAGTATATAACCCTTAGAGCTACAGTGGTCCATGATGCAGACAGACTTCAGAATGCGAGCGGTAAAAGGAAATTTCTGATGACTATTGCTTAGAAAAAAGCTCAAGTGCTTAGAAGGACGTGAAAGAAAGCCTGGAGTTCAGGGGTGCTGAAGAACACAAAGCAGAATGGAGTTACATGTTACTGCAACACATGTGATTAGCAGAAGCTGAGGCCTTGGAAAGTAATACAAAATTTTAGAACAGAATAAATACTTTAAAAAAATATTTACAATCTTTCTAAGTATACCCATGGTTTTAAGTTACACAACTGTCTAACAGCTCTGGCAATGTACCAGCTAAATTGACGCACCTTGGTAAATATTTGCCTTATAGGTTACAACATAACTGCTCATTCTCCATGTTAATTTGCACAGGCTGTACTTTCATATGATTGTTTCCCCGCTGCATGATGTATTTACTATTATAAATTGTGCTAATGACATGCAAAACGCTAGCATTAAAGAAATAGTGGTAAAACTCCAAGTTCGTCCTCGAAATCCCATTGTGCTAGTTTTCATTGCAGGGTTGAATATAGAATGGCTTGCTAGGTAGATAGTTGTGACTCATTTTCTTCCGATACCCGTATAAAGACTTACTTTGGCCTTGAACTTCATGTTTCACTAAGAATTCTCCACCAGTTTTATTTTTAACATAAAGTTATCATTTAAACTTTAATTTTTTTAATATTTAAAACAACTAAACATAAGAAGGAAATGGGGTTTGGCTGGTTTGTCTGAATATTGTAAATGTCATCCTTTGTACATACAATTTCAAGACCTCTCTAGTGTCAGCCTTTCAGGTAATGCTTTTAGTGTACTAAACATGGCTGCATTATTGCTAAGTTTTTCAGATGTTTTTAACATGAAGTAGCCTGTTGTAAGAACAGATCTGCTATGCAGTTTTGTTCCTCAGGGGTCCATATTGGGACCAGTACTGTTTAATATCTTCATCAATGGCATAGACAGCGGGATTGAGTGCACCCTCAGCAAGTTTGCAGACGACACCAAGCTGAGTGGTGTGGCTGACACGCCTGGGGGACGGGATGCCATCCAGAGGGACCTGGACAAGCTCGAGAAGCGGGCCCATGTGAACCTCATGAGGTTCAACAAGGCCAAGTGCAAGGTCCTGCACCTGGGTCGAGGCAACCCCCAGTATCAATACAGGCTGGGGGATGAAGGGATTGAGAGCAGCCCTGCGGAGAAGGACTTGGGGGTACTGATGGATGAAAAGCTGGACGTGAGCTGGCAATGTGCACTTGCAGCCCAGAAGGCCAACTGTATCCTGGGTTGCCTCAAAAGCAACATGGCCAGCAGGCCAAGGGAGGCGATTCTGCCCCTCTACTCCACTCTGGTGACACCCCACCTGGAGTACAGCGTCCAGCTCTGGAGTCCTCAGTACAGCAAAGACATGGACCTGTTGGAGCGGGTCCAGAGGAAGGCCACAAAAATGATCAGAGGGATGGAACAGCTCTCCTATGAAGAAAGGCTGAGAGAGTTGGGGTTGATCAGCGTGGAGAAGAGAAAGTTCTGGGCAACCTTTATTGTGGCCTTTCAGTACTTAAAGGGCTTAAGGACTTCAGTACTTAAAATCTATAAGAAAGATGGGGACAAACATTTTAGTAGGGCCTGTTGCAGCAGGACAAGGGGTAATGGTTTTAAACTAAAAGAAGGTAGATTCAGACTAGATATAAGGAAGAAATATTTTATGATGAGGGTGGTGAAACACTGGAACAGGCTGCCCAGGGAGGCGGTAGATGCCCCATCCCTAGAAACATTCAAAGTCAGGTTGGGTGGGGCTCTGAGGAACCTGACCTAGTTGAAGACGTCCCTGCTCATTGCAGGAGAGGTTGGACTAGATGACCTTTAAAGGTCCCTTCCGACCCAAACTATTCTATGTTTTTATGATTCCCAGCTTTGACAGACTTCAGGTCTGATAAATACTTCTGTAAAGGACACTGCAGGAACCAAGTCATTTGTAACATCTATATATTAAAACTATATTACATGGGCTTTTTAAAAAGCTGTGATATCTACATTTTCACATAGTTAAGGAGACAGCAGCAAAGCTCACTGTGCTCAGAATCCTGCTTTCTGCACGATAGCTTTGTCTATTTTTTTCTGTCTATTCTACACTTATCTCTGAAGTATTGCAAGACTGTTGGGGCTTGGTTGATGCCTCAACCCTGTCAGTGTTTAAGAGGCATTTGGATAATGCCCTTAATAACATGCTCTAACTTTTGGTCAGCCCTGAAGTGTTCAGGCAGTTGGACCAAATGATCATTGTAGGTCCCTTCCAACTGAAATATTCTATTCTGTTCTATTCATATCGTCAAAGTTTTTTAGGTCCCTAACTTCCACTGATACCCTTAGTGCCTTTGAGGATCTAAGCTGGAATGTCTGAGAGTAATTCTGTTAATTCTGCAGGAATTAGAATTTGTTCTTTATGCAGCTGAGCCAAAAAATAAAAATCTGTCATGAAATTATTGACTGTTCTTAAAATGAATTAATCTGCTTACTCAGAAATAATCTCCAGCCTGGTCTAATCAGTGTTCAAATTAGTTTTCTGTTGCAAGGTTATAGAAAGCTGATTTATAAAACTACTTCCACCATGTAATAATAAATTCACTTTCATGATGTGACCTTGTGTTTCAAGCCTGTTGTGCATTTTTATGACCAGGTATAAACACTTGAATATGGTGATTTCTAATACAAATGCCGAGAAACAATTACTTATGGTTTGTAAATGGCTCCCCATAATGTTCAAGTGTAGTTACCATAAAAGAGGAAGCCTCCTGTTTATTTATCCAATATCACTTCATTATTCTGAAAATAGCACTCTGCAAACATCCTTTCAAAGCAGGTGTTGTACCTCGCCAACTTAACCTGGCCCTAGCCCTACCTAATTCAATACAAGTTCTGTTATAAATGATACTGCAGAAATGGCAAAGTATGGACACTGAATTCAGTTATCTGCAGCAAAAAATCTAGGAAGCTTGAAGTAAAAGGCACCAGGCCAGTCCACACCTACTGTGTTGTAAAAATTTCAGTTTATAAAGTGACTGGGGTTTGGCAAAAAATGGGTTTAACCAAGATTTGTTACTCCTTTGTACTAAATTTCTTGCTTCCATGTGCATATTAAATCACTTAATGAAGAATAATTGCTAAAAAACTAACAAATACTGATCAATAACACATTTAAGCAAACACTTGCTCTTGGATAAGCTGGTCTTAACTAAATATGAGGTGAGATAAAACACCTCGCTCAAAAGAGAATCTGCTTGCAAGGCACTAAAAGAATTAATATTGCACTGAGCTGACTGAATCTGCTCAGAATGGCACCTTGAGTACAAAGCGAATGCAAGCAAAATGCACAAAATGGAAGAGATGATGCAGCTCCTATGGAACAGCTACTGTGAAAGGGAAGAAAGGAAGAGCAGCTCCTGAGGCTTCGCTACAGGAGACTCTTTCATTATCTGCACCAAGGTCTGCATATCCAAAACTATATTAATGGGGGTTTGCCCTGAACATTCTTTGCCCCAAGGAATTTTGACTTGCTTCTCACAATGAAATTTACTGGTGTCATGATGTGCAGTGTCATATTTATTGTAAGGAAGCTACCACTGAAAAGATTATATTCATCACAATGAAATCAAGAGCGCTAGTACCTTAAAAACTCAGGCCTTTTTAAACATTGGATATTATAGATAAACTCTTATGGTATGAGAATTATATGTACATCATTTCTATCCAGCATAAACTTGCATCAAAATATTAGTCCTAAATAGTCTAATTACCTGAAAAAAAAAAATGGCAGGCAGGCAGGCAGGCAAAGGACAAAGGGAAAAAGTGAGAAAGGGAGAAAGGGAGAAAGGAAGGAAGAAAGGAAGAATAAATCTGAGGGAATTAGAGTTATATTTCTATAATGAAATGCCTGGTCAACCCATCTGTCACAGCTGAGGAGTGTCATTTTAATCTTGGAGAGGTTCTAGTCAATGCAGGATCAACAAAATTTCACTGGCAGTGAGTCCCTTTTAAAGCAAGGGCTACATGGATATGGTCCATAGGATGATATTTCTGCCAAGGAACTTAAATTACAGAGTTATAGTCTGTAATGAGTGAGTACCTAGCCAAAGTGATTACTAGGAGCAGGGAGTAAAGAAGAGCAGATGACCAAAAAGAGCTGCTCAGTCCTACACATTGCTCACTTTCAGAGCCAGTAAGTAGGTTCTTAATCACAGCCTCATCTGAAATTGGTGGTAAAGCACTCAGACTTGATTTATCTATACACCTCCCAAAAAGTGAGTATCATTTACAGAAATTTATAGAATGAAAATTTATAGAATATAGTGAAAGAAGGCAGAAACCCACTTAAATAAGCAGTAACACATCAAAAAATGACTCAAAGTATCAGTAATATACTTCAGTAAAGGGGGAGAAGGGATAACAGGGATTTGAATATTTTCAGTTCTTTTTCCTGTATAGTTTTTCCCACTTGTTAAAATCATCATTTATTTGCAAGTGTTGGGAAAATTTCTTTTAATTTTTCCTGGGTTTGGGTTTTTTGTTGGTTTTTTTTTTTTTTTGAGAAAACACTGCCATGCAGTAGAGACCCCTAGAAACAGATTTCCCCATTTCCTGATGGTAGCTGTGGCCTAGCAGAAGTCTTACATATTGAAAATTGAAGGATCTGTTTTTCTAATGTCTGATACATAAATACCACTACAGATGTCACTGAGAAGTGTATAAAGAGTTAGACAATACAGAAACACAGTGATTTGGTACATACCTGAATTTTTCATTAGACTATGTGAACGCTTGAAATTAACAAAACAGTGTAATGAAATTATTAAAAAACAGGAAAGCAAGTAAGTTTTCAGCAGTTTCCAGCCATGTTTTCATCTGCATCTGGAGAAATATACTACTCTATTTTTTTTTGCACTATACATTTTAAACTAACATAAGGAGAAGCATTTCCAGTAACATAATACTTCAGCAGCTCCTTGTACTTTTTGAAATACAGAAATGCACCCTTTAGAGAGACAGAAGCAAGTGCTGCTTCTTTCACACCCAGGAGACAGATGCTTGAAGGAATCTGCCTGTGGAGGACAGAGACAGGCAGAGTTATTCAGAAAGCTTATTTAAAGGCAATTGCCACTTCTTTTTAAATGATGGAAGGACATTCTTTGCCAACATCAGCTGTGAGGAAAGAAAGAGAAAAAACAGAGTATTTTTTTTCAATACTGAACAAAGGAAATACTAGAGTAAGAAAAACAGTGTTAGTATTCCTTGCAAAGTTTTGTAGTGTTTGTGTATTACTTAAGGTTGAACCCATCAAAGCAGTTGTTGCCTATATGATTACATAAGATTTCATTTTTAAAAGTGTTTCTAGCTTCTGCAGCTGCCAAGATAAGCTAGAATACATGGCCTCAGTGAACCTGAAAGATTCGCAGGCAGGGGGCTAATTATAATTCCATCCACTACTACAAACTGTTTGCTTTTTTGTTTGTATCTGATTATTTTATGCCTTCTCATGATTTCTATGCAGCCTTAGTCATGACTCTTGAATGCTTAAGAAGAGCAGCACCAGAGAAATTCTGTTCCTAATGCTACATCACTTCTCTACACCACTGCCCAGCTTCTGTTGAGAACCTTCCCCAGCATCCAAAGTCAATTTTGGCAAAAAATTATGCCACCTACTTATGGCTGTAGTGAGGCATGAAGGACATCTATCCCCGCTGTGGTCCCTGCAATGTGAATTTGGGATAGGATGAACAATGATCTTATGCCCATTTCCTGATGCATGCTCTGACTGAAATGTTATACTAGCACGTATAGAGAGGGTCTACCAGGGTGGCGTCGCATGTATCACTCTTGTGTTCCTAGAACACATTCTTTCAATTTAACAGAATTAACAACTTTCTCGTTTGAAGCACTTGCTATTAGTGGCACCCTGGCACACAGTGAGGGTTCACATAGATTTTCTGCATGATAAATTTTTTCTTGTTTTTATAATAATCACTCTAAGTTCTGACACAGGAATCTCTTAAGCTACTGCCTAAGAATGCTGCTACACTTTTTCCATTGGCTAAAGAAGCTGTTAATACAAACTTTAATGCTTAACTTATCTGAAGCTAATTGGATTGCTTTTCTGCCTTCCAATTGCAATCAGTGATTACTTGATGACTTTGTGCAGTTACAGCTCATTCATACAGTCCATCACTCATATCATTGATTGCAGAAGAGTCAATTTCCAGAGCACAAATGATTTCTGTGTTGTTTTAATAGTAGTTGGATAGATGGAAAAGACATCTTTTGTGTCATAGTGCAATATTCTGAGCTGAAATTTCTCAGGGGAACTTTACATTATCTGAAATTATTAAGTCAATCGGATACTACAATTTTGAGATCCTTAATTTGTCTTAAGAGATCCTTTTTTTTCTTTCTCCAGCTGATGAGATGCATTGATTAAGGCTTATGATGAAAAGCAGATCAGCTAAGAATCGCAAATCTTCAAGAGGTTGAAACAAATGCAGAACATTGCTCATGGAAATCAGGTATTGAGAAATAGTCAAATCTTTGAAAAGTTAGTTAGCCAAAAGTATTTCATTGAGTTAGAAGGGCAGCAGTCCTTTTCACAGGAACATGAACCAGTCCAGATGTGACTCTTACTTGCAAGAGGAAATGTTTCAACCATGTTCACATATGTGTTTTAGACCAGTGTTCTGGTTAGTTTAAGTAACCTGATTAACAGTTCCAATTTTTAAGTTTGGAAAAGACAACAGTAATAGTCCGTAATGTCTAATGCCTCTTTTCTGGAAATACCTAGTCCCTGTTTCAGGTTACAAATCAAAACAAAAATTATATAGCAAAGAATGAACTAATAACCAGAAGCCTGAATGGAGTTTTTTGTACCAAAAGACCTACCTTTGCAGAAAATAGTTTATCATATGGGTTAAAGTTTCTTACATTACCTGAATGCCTATATTCCTCAAGAATTTTCTTTTTGGTGTCAATTGTTGTAATTATCTATATTTTTCAGACAGACTCAAGCAAGGTTAAAGTAATTAACCTGAAAAAAATGTAATGACTCATATTCATCATATTTTTCCTACATTCTGAAGTTACAAAACTATCTGTTTATAGACCAAAATAAACCTTGCCAATAACACTGTTAATTCAGAGCATATGGTAATGAACTCTGTTCAATGGTAAAACTAGGCAAAAGGCTTTCTTTACTCCTTTCTGCCTTACAGTCTGGCAATTTTAGCATTAATATTTTTCTCACATTGAACAAGAAGACCATTCTATTTTCTTCTTCTTTTTTTTT
>WAAD01031653.1:1787-15670 GCA_013389945.1 Fregata magnificens
CCCTGCCATTAAATTATTTACATTCTATTTACCTTGACCAAGTAAACCACTGAGAAGTGTCACTTACATCTGAGTGTTGAAATCTTGCGTTGGATCAAGAGGAGAGTAGTCAAATATTCGTGGAAGGTTTCCCACATACCTGGGCAGCAAGAACAAAGCAGAAACATTCAAATATGGCAGCTAGATTTACTCAAGGATATCCTATCAGATCCTCAGCCCTCAGCAGTGATACATCAGCAGGCTTCCTCTGTGCTAACAAGTCAAATTTTGCATCATAGCAATGATTTAATCTATCCCTGGTGAGTGCTTCTATCATGGAAAAATAATAGTAAAGAAATTAGAAAGTGGACATTTAAGTTTTGCTTAGAAGCTTCTAGCTATAAAGGATATGGCGCTGTTGTTCATCCGGAATTTAAATTCTGTTCCTTGATCTCGAAATAGCTGCAGGATAGCGTTGCTCAAAACCACAGAGCCGGGCTGAGAACCAGTTCACTTTCTACTCGTAACCAACATCGCCAAATAAATTCCAAATTTGTATCAGGACCAAAACACGTGAAAAGAATGTTCCTATTGTGTTTCTTCAGAGAAACAAAGGCTAACTCCTGACGACAAACACTGAGATATATTGTTCTAGCCAGTTTGTTGGAAAGCGAAGCATTTAGTAACACACTATCTGAGCATTGCTTCCCTTGAGTATAAGAAAAACAAGCTAGGTAGGTATGGCCATGTTGAAAGAACACATCTAACTTCTGCCTGGTCCCTCTTTCATCAAAGATCTCCATTACTTTGTTGATCCCAAGTGCTCCAGGTAACTCCAAGGACCTGTGGAAAACAACCTCCCTTGTAAAGTCCATTTTGGTATTTTTCAAAAATGCAGGTAGAAAAGCTGGCACTTAATGAACCTACAGACTGTACTCCATATGGCTAACAAAGTAAACAAATAATTCTTCTCCCTCTTCTTCTCCAGAAGGCAACTGCTACATGAAAACCTGGGAGGCTTTCCAAAATCTAAAAGCCTTACTTCCAGCACACACACTACTACTGCTGTGGAATGAAAGAGCACTCTGCATTTTATTGCAAACCACAGACTGTCCTTTGCAAAAAGGCTTCTCTCCTTGGAGTGAAGTGTTCAGTTTTGATCAGTCGGGAATATTTCATATTCTTCTGTTATGCTTATGATGGATGAACAAAAATGCTTTCGTCCTTTTACTGTCTTAATTATTCAGTGGAAGAATATACTCACGCTATCCTTTTCATGAAATGAGATTTCTTTTTAATTAGAATTTTAATTTAAAAATCACTTCTGATAGTTTCCCTCTTCTTAGCCAGACCTGCATGCAAAGGTGCATTGCTTTTCACTGGCATGGATCAATATTAACATGTTTGTGCCAGTACAGGTTTTTTTTGCACAAATGACACTGGAGCAATAGAATGATTCCTGCAGCTATATGAAGGCATGGGCCAGTACAAAAAACCCTAATGTGATACTGATGATACTGAGATAAATAGAGATAAGTACGTATGTATACAAAAAGCAGAGACAGAGCAATCAAGTTTACAAGGTGGCATATGATTTCCCACCACTGAAGCTAAGTAAGTTCTGATTTCAAAGGCCGATTGGGTTTTGTGTTCCCACCTTTTCCGGAACAGAACAATACAATCACTAAATCTTCTAAGTGGCCACTGAACTGACTGAAAGAGACTTGTTTGCAGGTGAGACAAAAATTAAAATACCATTTTGCTTAGAAAAACAAGAGATTGAGGAATGCAGCAGCTACTGTGAAGAACTAGTTTGAAGCTACTTACGCTCGCTGGAACTCTGGGATGCTGAAAATGGCTTGCATGATAGCATTGAGGTAGCAGCTATTTCCCAGGTTCTTCATGCCGGTGTACCCTGGGCCATACATGGGCTTGAGTTTCACGCCAGCTTCCTGAATCACTTCCCATTCAGAGACTCTTGGTTTTATATCATTATCTCTTAGCCCATTCTCTGCCTGAAAGCAACAAGATTTTTTTTTAATCTGTTTAACTTCTGCACAATTATGCTGCTGCTATCATCACCAACTTTGTGATCTATATACTCTAGAAAAGAAGAGCCAAACCAATGGGCAAAGGCAGGTAAATCCTGCACGTAGGGAAGAGGATCAGGCTAGCAGCTTGTTCTTCCAATATACCTCTTAGCTCTTTACCACAGACCACTGGCTCTTTGAGTGTTCCTAGTTATGACCTCAGTCCCAGCTGGGAGCTTCACCTCTCTCAGGGCTGTGACCTCAAGCCTCAGCATCAAAACACTGCATTTTTTCAGGTTTCACATTCCATTTGTAATGGCCAGGAATAGCTGCTGCCATAGAAGCTGGTCCTAGCAAACAAACCAGATGAAAAGATGCAGACTCAAGACCTCTTCCCTTCTTTCAAATGGGAAAAGCCAAAATTTGTGATGCTGAAGTTCCTCCCCTTTACAGCTCAGCTTTCAGCTTGTAGGTACACAGCTCATTCACAACTTGTAGGTACAGGTCACTACAGTGTCATTTACTGCTAGCACTACTCCACCACTTCACTAAGAAGTTTTCAGACTGGTCTGAAGACTGGAGTCGAAAACTTTGCAATAGCTGAGACTAAGTTTTCAAGGTTGCTGAGTAAAACAGGTTTTCCAGAAAGACAGCTGGATAAGAAAGACTTTTTATTCATGATATTGGCAAGGAAATTAGTATACCAAAAAATATTATTAGTACCATGAAGGCTTTTGAAACTGCAGTTTAACTCCTCTCTATCATTTTAGAGTTGTTATTATTAGTTTTCGCTCCACTTGGACAATGAAATACACTAAACCAGTATCAGGTTTGTTCATTTTTAACAGTTTTCTTGTTTAGGTTCTCAGGTAGCGATAGTAGGCTATGTGCTTCACTGAAAAAATAAAAACACCTGCCTTTATAACTATATTCCATTCAGACTTAGATCATTTAAACAGAACTGAAATCAACATCCACTAAAATACAAATTATTAAAAGGACTTCTCTACTAGTACAGACCAGCAACAAGTTCAGGAACATGACCCTTTTTGGCCCAGTCCCTTTCTAGTGTACCACACCATAGACCACGCTGTTTTCTAGACTTGAGAGAATGAATTTTTTCATTTTATAATGTATTTGTTAACAAGACCTAAACTGAAATTTATAACTTTGCATAAAGAACCCTTCAACCACTTTTTTACTTAACCATTGCTTCGCTTATTTTTGCTTAAGATTTGTATCTTTTTACACATGCAATAGGCTTTCCTTCACTCGCTGTAATTAAATATTCTAGATATTCTTCTCTAATTGAATGAGGTTTTTGATCTTGAAGAAAAATGGTACATAACACACAAGTAGTGAAACATGTAAACTAAGGACTACAAAGGAACTCTTTTGGAAGGTAGTTTTCAGATTTGAAACGATTCACTCATCTCAGATCTCAGAAAATAAAACACTAACTGGCTGGCTGAACTTTACAAAAGTAAATACTATCATAACAGTTGGAAGGAATCACACAAATATAAGCTACAAGTATCATTCTTCTCCTGTTTCTCTCCCACCCCCAACTAAACAAACAACAAGTAAACAACAAACTAAATAAAAGATGGATTTCCTACCACTTGCATCTGCAGCATATCAATTCCAAAGTGTGCCAAATGTTTTGCTATATGTGGATCTAAAACCGGCTCCTCTTCATCAAAGGAATAGACATCTACAAAAGCAGAGAGAAACAGATGAGCTGTAGTATCAAATATTATCCCTTCTCTTTGCTTACTAACATTGCATTCTCAGTACAGGACAGCCTACACAAGATGCCTTATTCATATTCTCTAAGTTTAGTTAGGACCAGCAGAAAAATGCATAGACATCCATATAGCTCAGTAAATACCTTAAATATTCTCAACACAATTACCTCAACTACTCTCCTTAAAAGAAATTACATGCCCTCACGGTATTAAAACCTAAGAATATTTATAGCGATCATAGTATTTTCCCCCCCAAAATAAGGAATTTGCAGGGAAAACAAGGAATGGGGCATGCAAAATTCTCAGGTATGTGACCAGTCCACATTTTGAACATGGCAACAAGAGATTCTGAATTTTTGTGGAGCACTACAGGCAGACACATTAAAACTGTGAGTATTTGGGGCTCACTGACTTCTGCCAATGGTATTCTAATTTCTAGTGCAGTTTAATGAATCCACTTATGCCCTTTTCCCACAGAAATGCAGGGAAAACTGAGAAATTCCTCATGAGAAGTAAGGAAGTGTTTATTGGATTGGACACCACTGGATTGGACTTGAAGATTAATCTTGTGGTTAGGGAGAAAGGCTGATTTTGTGACTAAAGGTGCCTTGTTTTATTGTATGGGAGATCTAGATTTCAGTTCTATCTCTATGATAGGTCCTCACGGCCTTAAGTAAAAGCCCATAAACACTTTGGCAGGGCAAAGTTCAAACCATGGAGGGAAGCAATATGTCCAGTGATGATATTTTCATTATGAAACCAAATTTAATAAATCCAGCAGAAGGACAAAATAGTTGAGGGAGAAAAAACTCATTTTTAGTGTTTACAAAGCAAGTCCTGTAACGAAGCTGAGTTCAGAGCAGGTTTCACCTACCTGAGCAAATAACAATAAAGCTGCAGGCATCATAAAAGGATATGAGTGATGAGACATGCACTAGTAAGACTTGAACAGGCCTTCCATCTTTTCTCTGGCCTGTTCCTCTGTAGTGAGCAACTACTTCCCTGCTTTCGTCTCTACTCATACCAAAATGTGGAATCCCTCTGCCAGTCTGCTTGCACTTCTCTCAGCCCAGCAGAGTTTCTCACAGTGACCTTGCCCTGTATGACCAGATCAAGGCTGATAGAGAAATCTTAGCCAGGAGAAAGATTAAACAAACTCAGGAGAAGAGAGCAGGAGCCCAGATAAAGGCTGTTCACAGCACAAATACCACTTCTGAAGGGTCCTTACCCTGCCCTCTCCTGGCCACTACAGACCCTGGCTCTGACTCAGCCCATCACCTATGTAAGACTTTAACAAAAAGGCAGTCTCCTTGAAGTCTGCTAATACCAAACCCACGCTGAAGTGATATGTTGCAGGTTAGCCAAGACCTCAAAGACATAATGCAACTTTTAAAATTTACCAGCCCTATGAAAAACGTCGACTCTCTCAAACCAGGGAATTGTGCTTTTGAGTTGTGCTGCCAGCTGCTGATTAGCCATCAGACCCTCTACTAACATCGGTCCTGATGACCTCTCTGGCATGCATGTGGCTGTAGCTGCCCATCTGCTGGAATTCCACTGCGTGGTAGCAAGCGTGCCCAAAAGACATGACTGTTCATCCACACACACGAGATCACAACATTCCCATAGTCTTCTGGTGAGGTCACAGCGCAACCAAAAGATTCTATAAAGTTCAAACACTTAATGGAGTGAGATTACACATCAACTGATCTTGGGTGACTACTTTCAATGTGGAAGCTTTGATTTTGTTTTTCCTCAGCTCTGGCAACTGAAGAGAGAGCAGCCATCTGTGGTTACTGACCCAGAGCAGCAGAAATGGAATCTTTGCTCAAGCCCAGCTCTTGTGTCACATACTTTAGTACTTTCTGCTGTGTAGCCAACTTAAATTCATGGGAAAGAAACATAATTCACTTATTTTTAAAAAAAAAAAAAAAAAAAATCACAGAGCAGCAAATCAAAGACAGAAGATGAGAGCCCCCAACACAGGTCTGTAGTGCTGTCATATGGACTCTGGTAGATAAGGAATGTAGACAAGTCAGCAAATGTGACACACAAAAGCTGGCATCATTAGAGTGAGAAAGGGGAAGAAGGGAGGAATATAAGGGGGAACGCCCCCCCCCCCCAAAACCCAAGAAAAATCTGAGACAGACAACACAGAATATTATTAAACAGAGAATAATCATTATTATTCATATTATGGTAAGAAAAGAAAAACGACAATGCTACCTGTACTGCCTTTTACAGAATCACAGAATGGTTGGGGTTGGAAGGGGCCTCTGAAGATCACCTTGTCCTATCCCCCTGCTTGAGCAGGTTCACCTACAGCAGGGTGCACAGGACCGCGTCCAGGCGGGTTTTGAATATTTCCAGAGAAGGAGACTCCACAGCCTCTCTGGGCAGCCCGTTCCAGTGCTCTGTCACCCTCACAGTAAAGAAGTTTTTCCTCATGTTCAGGTGGAACTTCCTGTGTTCTAACTTGTGCCTGTTGCCCCTTGTCCTGTCGTTGGGCACCACTGAGAAGAGTCTGGCCCCATCCTCTTGACACCCACCCTTCAGCTATTTGTAAGCAGTAACAAGATGCCCCCTCCGTCTTCTCTCCTCTAGGCTGAACACAGCTCAAGATTTACACCTGTTCTGGCCGTGTAGACATCGCTCCTTCCCACTTAAAGGATAACAGGCGATGGCAACACTATCCCTGAAGAAACAAGTTGAAAAGGATTCCCCAAAGAAGTATCTGACAATTGCTGAGATTGGCATCCACAAAGCAACTCATTCAAGTACCTGTCAGATAGGGCTTCCCACTGCCAAACCCCCATTCCATTCCCCAAACCAATTTCAAACACACAACCTCACAATGACTTGAAATCTAATGGCATTGTCGAGAGAGGCAGCAGGTAGGACAGTCTGCCAAGTAGTACTCAACCTCTTGAAGCAAGCAACTTTTCTGATTCTCTTGTGCATCCTATCCAAGGTCCAAAAGTGGGAGAGAGAAGTTTGGTTCAATTTCTGCCCTCATCCCAGATCTGTTTGTTGACAGAACATCACAAAATGGGGCTAATGCCCCAGAAATCTTTCATAATGTATACAACACAGATTTCTCAAGGAAAGACAAGGAGCTCTCCTCTGTTCCCTCTGAGTACACATAGAGTAAGTGTAAGTGGAATACTGGCACCACCTCTTTCTCCTTCTTACTGGTGTGAAAAAGGAATAAGTTATGTCAGCAGAGGGACTAATGCTTATTACTCCTCTACCATCACCTCGTCACCTCCAGCCCAGGGAAGCAGAAACCAGACATACTTTGTGTCACAATCAGCCACGAAGCCTCTTTCCTGAAGCTCATCTGTAACCCAGCCCTATCGAGAGGTTATGATTACCACTGCAGTATAGATCAGAGAGAGAATAATTACTGAAAAGGAAACAAGGAGGGTTGGGGAAGGGAAGTCTTTTCCATAGGGAAACCAAGTAAATGTCATCCAGAAGAACAAAGATCTGTGGAGAACAGCTGGTGTCCCTCATTCAGAGGGGAGGATGACAGCCTGTCCTTTGTTATCCCAAAGGCCACGTAAGAGAGGAAGCAGCTGATCGGTGGGAGGCAGAAGGACAGCAGCCATAAGGAAACAAGTACTGCTGCTAAAGATGAGAAAGAAAAGAAAGAAAAAAATTTGGAAAAAACCCACTAAAGAATATTCTGTTTATTTTGTAGATGCAGTTGAAACCTACAGCTGGGCAAACCCTAAACACCTTCAATAATTGAGAGATTCAGATAGAAATCACCCAAGACCAGGCTCATGCAAGGAAACAATATTCCATCTGGGAGAGAAAAGAATTAATTTTGCTCAGTGTTCCTGTGGCACAGCTGGTTAAATCTGACTACAGTCTCCTTTCCCTGACACTGAATAGGACTTAAAGATGAAAAACTCTCAAATGATGTGTGTTAAAAAACAGGGGCTGCTCTAAACAGCTATTTTTCATCCATATGGTCATAAGCACTAAAACCAAAACATAATCATGCTATGTGTTCTTCCATTTTTTATTTCTCTGTACAGCTGCAGCAAAGGATCTCTTTGCTTATGACTTTTTCAGCTTCTCATGTTTTTAATCCTCACACACCATAATCCTCTCCACAGCAACACTGCAGAACGTCACACTCAGAGAATATGCAAATAAGGACACATCTATAGCTTTTTTCCCCCTCTAAAGATCATCAGGCATTTTACAAATGGGCATCACAACAGCCCCATGAAGATGAGCGTTCATTAGACTGA
Organism: Fregata magnificens; assembly: GCA_013389945.1. Taxonomy (NCBI): domain Eukaryota; kingdom Metazoa; phylum Chordata; class Aves; order Suliformes; family Fregatidae; genus Fregata; species Fregata magnificens. The sequence continues at coordinate 9,810 of WAAD01031653.1, forward strand.
GCAAAATGTTACCGAAACAGTAAGGAAAAATAGCAATTTCCAGTATGATAAAAAAAATACATGCTGATAAGAATGGACTTTTCCGAATTTAAGAATCATTATCCTGTTATTGTTTCAATGTTACATAGGATTGAAGCATTTGCCCTAGCAAACGTAGCAGAACTGAAAAATACTCCTTCTCCAGATTCTGCTGTTTCAAAATAATAACATTCTTCTTTTATAAATCTACTATTATACAAACCCAAAAACCTGTTTATACCAAATATAAAACAGGAGAAGAGCAGATAAAAAAAGGTAAGGGCTTTCTCCAGATGCAGTGTGTGTCACTCCTCCCAACCCCAATCAAGATTCACAGACTCACAGGGTTTTCTTTCCATGTCAGTCTCTCAAACATTTGCCCTAGAAGCACAAGCCCATTGGTAACAGATATACACTGTTAGTCTTATACACAAAAGACACCCCATCTCAGAACCTGCCAGGTGGCTGACCTGCTCCATCAGGAGTGATGGTTCCCAACTTCACTGCCAGGGGATAACCTGTCTCCTTGTAGTGCTCCATTGCATGTCCGTTCCCCCCACTGCCATCAAAGAACCACTTGCCACACAGCACTGAACCGTCTGTCAGGTTTAGCCACAGATTCTCCCGCAGGTCACATTTTGAGCATTTCCAACCACTGCAAGAGAAAACAGGAAGAAACAACAGAAATAAGTAAGGCAGGAATCAGTCCTCTGTTTCCAATTATGGTAGGTCAAACCAAACACACATGCTCAGCCCAGAGTCATGCAAGAGAATTGCTGGCTGAGTTGCTGGCTTTCGTTCTCTTACTCTGGACTGTATTAGAAAGCCTACAATGAACAAACCTTATTACCCTCACCTGGGGGGAATTCTAACACCATTGTCTAACTGTACAAGTGTTTTGGCATGTTTAGATGCCTGTAGGTCTTCTTCCCAGGAATCGGGGTCCTGCTTCCTGTAGGGTGATTTTGCGCTGAGGAGTGCATCACAAGCTATCGTCACCTGGAAGATAAATGTATGTCAATCAAAACCTAACACAATTCAGTGACTGGACAGAACGTGGCATTCAGCCCATTGCTAACCACACACACAGAACTGGATATCAGTAAGACTATTTATATACTTAAATATGCATGTATTCTTCTAGATTGCAGTTATTATTTTAGCAGGAGACTAAGCACATGTACTATGTGAGCTTCCCTGGGACAAGCTGGCATCACAATAAGGGAAGGAACACAGAAGGTAAAAGGAAACCCAAGAAACGAAGACAAAGCAGACTTTTAAAAATGACTGACTCTATTATAGCTGGTTAAGAAAGATCTTTGTGTAAAAACAAGCACCACACATATGAAAACAAAGCACCATCTTGATAAAAACTGAAGCAGAAGACAATTCCTATCACCACTTGCATACACTCACTGACCAGTGCTGGTAACTCTTCTATATTGGGTAATGAGATTTCATAGTGATCAGGAAATATAACAAGTTTTGCTTCATCTTCATATTCAAAGTCATCACTGTTGAGATCACCGTTTGTCTCTAGATCTGGAAAACAAGATGGGGAATGTCAGGAGATTGTCCCAAGATCAAGGTTCCTAAATTGTGACAGGGGTACCACTATGAAGCATTGCTTGCCTGGCATCAGCCTGCAAGCTGACACTATCAATAGTTCCTTCTGGCTAGAAATGTTTGTGAAATCCTGATCTCAACTGAAATGTGACCATCCTGCAAGAGCATGTTCTGAGGACCAAAATTTCCATCTTAATCTGATCCACAGTCACAGTTGATTTGGCCCCTTTCCAAGCAGTCCACTGTTGCAGACATCACATTCTGGGAAGCAGCTAACAAAATTCTGCTCATTTTGGACAAAATCAGGATCTAATACTGCTGTGCCTTTCACCCAGGATCTTGAAACACTATACAATGTGGAGATCAGGTCACACTACCCATGCCCAAAGTGCAGAGCAGGAACAATGCACCTCTGTTTCAGCCCCCCCATATTTTCCAGAACACAGACCTGGCTGAAACATGCTATGGCTCCCATCCATCTTGAACCTGTGGCCTTTTCTCCCACGAAGATGTCCATGGCTGGAAGTATTCCCACATCTCATCCATAGTCTCAAATAGCTACAGCAAGTACAGTTATACCAGCGTTATCCCTCTCTTGCTAACTCCACTCTGTAACCAGTGTAACTATCTGTTTAAAAAGCACTTATTAACTAATAAAGCTTTCCTGTGAAGATCAAGCCTTCCCTAGTGTTTGTGTACACTCTTATTCCAGTGTAAGGATGATTTTTTTGCTTAAATATGAGCCTTGATCAAGCAACATCAGTAAAAATGCTTGTCCAGAAATAAGTGGACTTGGAAAGAAGCCAGGAGGGTATATAAGTAACTAAATGGCTAGTGTTTATATCCCTGGCTTCATCAAAAGCATAATTATCCCATAGTGACAAGACTGAGTTAAAATCTTGCTCAGTTCTTTCCAGGACAACTGAAAAAGTTGAGACCAAACATGTGCATATTGTGTCAGACATTTCACAAGATTCAATTGCAAGAATAGCCTGGGCAAGGACAGGATCTTCTGGATCCTCCTCCCATCTGGAGATGCTGGATCTACCGTATTCTGATGTACCAGACAGTCACTGACAGAATAAGGTTCAACCAAGAAAGAAGATGCATTAGCAGTAGCTAAAACTGGCTCTTATTTTCACTCCAAGTACATGCATATGCTTAATGAATCACTCAATACTAACCAAGCATTGGCAGCAACCACTGCACCCTGGGAATGCCTGAAATCTCAAATGTGTATCTGGGAGAGAGGTGAGGATGACAGAGGCCAGATTCAGAAAACTAAGTTCTCTATTTACCCAGTGGGCTGTAACAGCCTGAACATCCCAAGTGATAAAACAAGTATCAAAAACTCGACCTGGAAAGACCACCTCTTGAGAGGAACATAATCCAGTTTCTATTCAATTCTTGGCTCACCTGCTGCACCAGCCAGTCCTGAGGGGTGACAACACCCACTGTCAGTGACTTCCAGCAGCATGACCTCTTTCTCAGTAGCAACCAACAAAAGCCCCTTCTCATCAGCTGAGTATAGACGCAAAAGCAGGAACTTTTTCTTATACTGAAAGCATGTCATTTATAAAGAAAATATTAATTAATTACTAATTCCCCAAATCACACTATTTTCGTAATGATTCCTTCCCTTACCGCAGCATAAGGGAGATAACCAGTGACCTCACTTTACTCCGGGCTTCTTTCCCAGCCTGCGCTACAACCCTGTGTTTTGATAAAGGAGTGAATCTCAACAGATGCAGTCTGCACAGGAAGCTCTTTTGCTCTATGAAGCAAAGAAACTAAGTATCTCCAAGCTGATGATACACATGGTAACGCATCACAGAGAATTTTCACTTAACGTCCAGAAATTTGATAGTGGCCAGCATAGCAAAAGTACTGACCATCTCCTAAATATGACAGAGGCTCCTCAGAGAGGATAAAAACTCAGCATATGTTCAGACAGGCTTAAAGGCAGCAAACGCCTGTTCCAGGGCCTGCAGTCACACACTTCGCTCAGCCACCAGAGGGAACCTGAGGACAGCTCACAGTAGACATGTCAGAGCTGCTAGTATTTTCATTTCCTTATGATACCGACATTAAGTGTACAGTATTTACAATCCGCTATATAGAAACAGCAATGATACAGTTGCCTGGGTTCAAAATTCAGACACACACTTCAGCTCATCTCACAAGCCAGACAACAGCCGCCAGATAGTAGCGACTTTACTGCCACGGACCTGACCTGCATTTGAACTAGTGATCCAGGGATGAAAGACTGAGTATCCTATTAGTGATCATCCGCTGCCATCTAAGGACTTCACACACTTAGCAGCATTAGCCTTTTGTGTGCAATGGGTAGGGAAGGAAAGCTCCTTTTTACCTTCTCAGGCTTCATACCATTCACGTTACCAGAAAAGCAGAAAACGATGTCCTGTCAGCATGGCATTCTAGATGTCTAACACACTGATATGGCAGCATCACATTTCTTATTTTAAAGAAAGATACACACAGCTTTGTAACAGTTCCAGGAAAAAAACATGAGGATTTAACCGGCAATTCCACTTTTGAAGGTGACTATGTAAAGCTGGAACACTCCCACTCCACACACCTACTCCCTCTGAATAGGAATTAAAATGACCGCCAGTGCTTTTTGGCAATTATCACTCTGAAGACAGTTTCTCAGGGTTCAGATCCAGTACATAAGAGTGGAAAGGACTTGTAAGGTCACTGACTGAAATCCCTTGATACAGCAGATCCCTTCTGTTGACTGTCAGACAGGCCCCTTAATGATGTCCAGTTGAAAACCCCCAAATCACTCCTCATATTTTTAAATCTTGGCTTGTATGCACTCAGAGCCAGAGTTGCTAAGTTCAGTAATAAGTTCTACCTGCATTATATTTTCTGTGCCTGTGCAAGGGCCAACATGGCTAAGAAAGCATGAGTGTCGATATAACAAAAACAGACAGCTACTACTTTAGAAGGCAATGGAGCCCACACTAAATGAGGGCAGAGGTTGACCCCGTAGCCACTGGGCATCATGGGCAGTCTGCAGGCAGTTTCAAACTTGGATTTTAAAACTAGTGCAGAATTTGTGAGAGGAACAAGAATAACTATAGGAAAGAGGAACGGGGGAATCTACTTGCAAATGGAGCATATTTGATTAAAAATTACTGTAACACTAAAGGCACTGAAAAATTTCTTTCAAGAAAAGAACTTTCAAGCACTGTACTTCATACAAAGCTGCTTCTTGGACAAGGATGTTCTTCCAAGATGCACTGTGAGTAGAAGAATCTCTGGGCAATAAAGGGTTTACTTAGTTCTAAGACTGAGCCACAAAACAACCAACCAGTTTGTAATCTTTTTAAAGAGCTGACAGCTTGGTGGTGAATGCCCACATGACAACGTTCCCCTTCTAGTGGACTAACAGCTTTATTGTGCCTCCTCAGAGCCCCAGTTAAACACAGTGGTCACTAAAACAAAGTGTCCGTAGGTCATAAGTGTTGTGTTGGGAGGCCTGGACAACAGGCAAAGCAAAATAACAGACACATTAAAACAGAGGCTTGACTGACGTTGTTATTTTGGACAAGCAGGCAGTAGAGTAAATTTACTCCAGCTCACAGGCATCACTTTAGCGATGGTGAGAAATGCATTGCTGCTGAACTGACTGAAAACAGCAGCTGGAAGAAGACAGAGTACTGTAACCAACCCACCGGAGGGGAAGAAAAGGAGTGGATGTGCCCAGATCAGATTTAGACAAGTTNTTAAATCAAATCATTTCTTCCTGAAGCCTCTAAATAATAATGCATTGCAGCAGCAGCACTTTGCACACTATAAGCTATTCAGTTCATTTGTCTTCAGGCATATCTGAAACCCTGACCTCATCAGATGAACTATAAAAAAGAACAACAACAAAAAAAAAAAAGATTCACTTTGCAGTCATAACGTTCTCCTTTGTGGCAAAAGGAAAAGCAAAACTTTCTACTAGGATCATTTGGATCATTCACTACTTGTAAAATAACATTGAAATTGCTTGCTACATCTCCAAAGCATTAGTATGCTGTTCTTATTGCTAGATATAGACCTCACCCCTTGGATTTCTGGCACAGTCATGCGTTAAACAAGCAAAGCTAAATGACCAAAATTCAAATTCTTAACTATTTTGCTAGCAGCATTAGCCTTTGTTAATCTAGCCTGATTTCCACAGTTCTACCTAAAGCAGCAAACTATTAAGACTCTATTAGTGTAAGGTATCTGCTCACCATTCTATACTCAACTCAAGCTTAGAT
>WAAD01031654.1:0-11497 GCA_013389945.1 Fregata magnificens
TTTCCAACCTTAATGATTCTATGATTCTAAGACTGTGTTTAGCATTTATATCCTAAATTAGCTGTGGGTATACAATACCATGGAGCTGATGCCTTATAGGTAGCATGGATGGCTATAGTTCTTGGCGGCTCTTAGTCCCTGAGGTCAAGGTGATCAGACTTGAGAGATCGTTGATGAGAGAAGTTGGAACCGAAGTGGGCTTGTCTTCTTTCTTCTCCGATTTTCCTTGCTTATGCCTGATGTTTTTATGCTACTGCCCCTACCCAAAAAGGGAAGGGGGATCTCCTCTGTTCCCAGTGCTGCTTATATTGGTTTTTGTTTTGCCAGTCATCCTTCTTGTGCATTCAGGAGAATGGCCTGCCCTGCCTATTTGCTTATCTTCTCTGTCTGGCAACTTTTGTTACTGACATGCCTCCTACCTGTAACTACTTATGTAAAATTGTATCTGGCTATGCCATTACAGTGTTACAAAATACTGTTAATATTGCTGTTAGTTACAATATTTTAGTACACATATTCAGGTTCAAAGCAAGTTATTATTAATTATATCCTTATTAGTGCATTTATTATTTTTAGGCATCACAAGCCTCTGTTTTGGTTACAGTTTCCCTCCTTGATGGGATGGAAATTCTCCATTCCTATCACCATGAGTCTGAATTCAGGATGCTGCACTCTCCCTGCTGACTCAAAGCTAGCTACTGCTACCAAGCTGAGTTTTTCTTCTTAGGACATAGTATTGTCCTGTTCTAGTCTTGCCTCATGGTTTTTCTTGCAAGAGCTTTATAGGCCCTTTGCTGCTCACAGCATACAAAGTAACTTTCACCATCAGAATGAATGTACACAATGACATCAGCCAGGTCCCTCAGAGCACCAATGCAGTGATGACACCAATCATTCAATGACTCCTGACTAGTTTTCTTCTTTAGGATTTTATACCTTTTCCACAGTCTGAGCCAAGGTTTTGCAGCTGAGCCATAGTAGAGCTGGGCTTTAGATCCTTGGTATACAGGTAGCTGAACTTGAGGGTAGGGGGATGGGGGATGTTACAGGTTAGAAGTTTTTGAATTTTGGGTACCTGACGTGCAGTCTGGTTACTGCTTCAGTGCAGCTGCCTTGAAAGTACATGGACTGCAATTGCAGTAGATGAGTGACGCATTAGATTTTTTGAAATAGAAAAGTGTGCAGATTTTTATAAGATACATTGTCCTTTCCATTGCTGTAATACCAATAACTTAGTCAATAAAGTAACAAGGCTAAATATACAGCCAATTCAGCCTGTGAAGAAGATAGAGGCCACTTACACAGTTCTGTTCTTGGGTGTTTTCTTGTTTTAAGTATCTTGACCTGTAACTGTTTTTTCAACTGTTTTTGAGGCTCCCTGAGAAATGAAGATTTAAATCCCTTTAGAAAGTAATGACTTGTGAAAGCTTCTGTGCAACTACAGGAGGCACTGTATAACTATACTGGCTTTCCTTATCCAGCTTTCAGGGACCCTTTAGAGTTTTTCTATAGATATTTGCAAACTCCAGAGCTGATAATATCTGGGCTACAGAGAGGTTTGGAAGAATAAAAATGGTTCAAGATTCTTGGCTAAATCATAGCTAAAACATCCCAAGCTCACAAACTGATGTAAGGGATTGGATAAGCTTGAGGCTGTTCCAGTGACTCTAATTTCTGAGTAAATCAAGATATTAGTCTCACTGCTTTAGAGTTAATTATATATAGGTTTGTTGGTGGTGACTTAGAAATACGTGCAGTCAATGACATTCTGTTAAAGCTGTTCTGAAAAGCAACAGCAGGCAGTTGATGCACATGACTCTATATACTAGAATAAGACTGAAAGACTTAGCAGTACATATTGTTTTATTTTTAGCGTAATGCTGAATAGTACTCTTGGTCCTGTACCATTCTGAATTTGGAGAGCTATGCATTAGAGGAAAATATATCATGCTGGATACAACAGCCTGAGAGAGGAGAGGCTGCTGCCTCTTCATGTCCCCAGGTCCAACCAGTAGAGGCTGAAGATGTATTCCCAGCAGGTGCGTGCACAAAGAGCACACGATATATATACACATATATACAGATGTACGTATATACGTAGCTGGCAACACAGATCACAGACAGACACTCAGAGCCCTCACCCGACCACAGACAGCACCAATGGCCTCATCCTGCTCCCCTGTCTGGCTGAGTAGGATGGAAGTCCACTAATGAGACTATATATATATACATATACACATATGTACAAGGTGGATCCCTCCAGCAGCTGGGCTCAGACACTCAAGTCTGCCCAGTAGCTGCCCCCTGTATCCCAGTCTCCCCAGTTGCTGGCACCTGGATGTACAAGCCCCCGAGGCCACAGTCCCATTCCAGTGGCTGGTACAGACTGTCACGTGCACACACATGCAGAGCTGGCCAGGACTTTCTAGGTCTCAATAACTGCTCCCCCACTGTGCTCTCACCCCTAGAGATATACAGGCGCTCTCACACCCAGAGTTGGCCCTTACAGACCCATTCACCTCAGTTGCACCCAGGCCACTTAATCTCTTCACCAGCTAGTCCCGCTTGATCTTCACTAGCAGTGACACACTCACTCACACACCTGCACTCACTTCCATTGCTGGCACCACAGACCCATGGGCCCTCTTACTTGTGGTCTGGCTCCAGTTGGTGGCACTCAGACCCCCATACACACACATGCATACAAAATAGGGAGCCACTCACCCAGGAAAGAGTTAAAAAGGAATTTAATAAGAAGATAGGACAGACTGAGCTGATCAGGCACAGGGCATGACCAGGCAAGCATACTGACCAGCAAACTATTTACATACAACTGGCCCTTTTTATCCCCTTACCCTTCTATTTTCCCATGCTTGTTCCTCCCCAAATCACCTAAACCCCTCCCTTTTCCTGCCCTAAACATCCCATAATAAGTCCTGTGTGATCCCAAACTGCTTTTCCCCTGCATCCCATAATGTGTCCCATACCCCTAGGCAGCAACTCCCCTTAGTTTGAAAGGTGATCCAGAGAGCGTTGGATTCCACAGCTGGACAATGGGGCTAATGGTTCTGCTGGGCCAGCCCTGGGAGGGGCCTGGACAAGGTGTCCATTCCTTGGGAGTCCTTGATTTGGGTTCCTGCCTGCCACTGTCTCTCTATGTTCCTTTGTGTATGTGCAGATGAGTTTTTATTCACATAACCTAACTATATTATTCTATGATCCTATACTGCTAGGAGACTGAAAATGGTGAATCATATATATGGTGAAGAGGATTAATTTTGCTATGCAGGGATTTAGTGCAAAATATATAGGTGTTGAAATGAAACAAATTTAAAGATCAAAAATCACTGGCCCGTGCAATTGAGCAGACAACTCGGATATTACTCCTCACAGACAGGCTCAGTAATGGGACATATAGGGCAAATTACATAAAAATGATGAGTCCCCGATGGAATGTTTCTGCAAAGATGCAGTACATAGAAGGCAGATTCACTTATCTCATTCTTTTCACTGTCTGTGGGTCTATCCTTGTTACGCAAAACAGGAACCAGGTTCACAGATCTGCTTTCAAGAAGACACAGACATAGGCTAAGTACGCATATTCAATTGCATTTATTGATTATATTCATGATCCCTCTGGCAAAGGGAAGTCCCAGGACCTTGCAGGGAAGCAGAAGGGGTTTATCAGGCACAGCAGAGTGTCTGTCCATGGTCAAGGCTTCAGAGAGGGGTCAGTCTCAAAGGGTTTTTCTAGGAAGGGGGGGGATAGGTTGCATGTGCGCACTATTAACTATGGTACATGATATAGCTATGTGGCTGGCTGTGGTCAACAAGATATATGTATCTGATTTAGCAGGTGTCCTGGCCTGATAAGCACGAGCTTGCTACATATCTGGTCATGGTTCAAGAACATTGAGGAATCTTACTTCGAGGATGTTCCAAAGTTCAGCTAAAGTTCAATAGGTGCTAAGCAATGGGGTGAATCGCTCAACACACTTCTGTCTCCTCACCAATCTTCTGAATTCTTTATTCCCCTTACACTCCTCCCCGTGAGCTATCACATTTCTTCTATGCGCTTACTAGTGTGCTTGGCAAGGCTAGGGCAACATTGCATAAAACATCGTATAAACACATAAAGCACTACAAATCCTAATATACATATAATTATTGCAATGAGTTTCTTTAGCCATTGGCTTAATCTTGGTATCCAGGAGGTTAACAATGTCCAGACATCAGAAAAGCCCGTGGACATGTTGTTTTGGCTAACTTGATGGAAGAGAGCCACCTGTTGCTTTATTTTATGAATATTGGTTTCCATTCTTTGATGCTGGTTAATAAAAACACAGCAGCTAGAATTAATTAAGGCACAAACACCTCCCTCAGAAGCTAAGAGGTAATCCTGAGCCATACGATTTTATAAGGCTACTTGAGATAGTTGAGATATTTCATTTTGAAGGGTGGACAAAGTGTCCACAGTGGTGTTTCCTGTGGCCTCTAAGGCCGTGGAAATGTTTACTAAGGCCTTTCCTAACTCACTGACGCCTAACCAAAGTAAGAACCAATGCACAAATGAGTGAACACCTGTTGGTTGTGTGACAAGAGGGTTGTCAGGAATAGCTCGATGTATGCGCCATGCATAACTCCAAACCCAGCCTTGGAGTGATGGTGTAAAGTGCACTGTAATCACTGGCACTACAGCTCCTAGAGTACAGGTGCCACACCACCCCTGGGGTAGTGTTTTATAGGCAATGTGATTGCAGTACCATGACTTGTGTTATATTTAGAAGGGCTGTTATCATTCCAAAGTTTGGTCAGTGCATTGACTGCTGTACCAGTACCAGATAGCATTACCACGATGGTCGCCATCCATGACATTACCATTGCCATGCGAAGAGGACGATCAACAGACAAACAGGCCAGCAGAACGTCATCCATGACAGGATTTACAAACCATGTTGGTGAGGTGGTAGAGTTCTCTTGGACATGATTTGTTGCACTATTATTCACGGATGCTTATCTATTAGAGAGAATACAGTGATAATCTGTGGAGTGGAACATATATAGGATTAGAGGTATTGTCAGCTAATACCAACGTGGTACCACCAGAGCCTTCAGCAATGATAGCATCCACTTGCAGGGTTTGAGAGGGATGGTGAGTCCATACCAACCAACCCGTGCTGGAGGAACCCCTATTTTCTAATGTAGCCTTTTGCCATTGTTCAATTTCCTGAACCTGTGGCATCCACACTTGCTCACAGATTAGTTGAGCTATGTGGTTTCCTTGGAGTAATGTGATTGTGTTGCCTACATTATGTAGTAGGATTTTAAGTTCTCCTGTATAGTCTGAACTGACAATCCCATTTTGTATGCTTATTCCCTCAAGGGCTATTTCTTGTCTTGGTGCAATACACAAATAAGCTCCTGCAGGTGCTGTGATTTGCAGTCCAGTGGGGACTAAATGACGAGTATGGGAGTATAATGTCAGTTGTTCAAGGGGAAGATATACATCTAACCCCACACTGCTGGGGGTAGCCCTAGTAGGTAGTCATGCCCAAGGGTGCTGTTAGCAGCATGGAGTATTGGTGCAGTTATAGTGTGTGCACCAACCAGATGTTGGTATGGGATCATCGTCCCTACAGTGCAACTACTAAGCAATGTCAGCGTTTGGGCTGAGTTCCCCAGCCTGATAGGGTATGAGTGGGGGTTAATTTTCATGACTGATCTTTTAATAATCCATTGTAGCGCTCTATTAACCTGTTGGCCTGTGGGTGGTAGGCAATGTGGTATAGCTGATGTCTAATTACTGAAGGTCATGATTGACATCATTTTCTTCAAGATAAGGTGTACTGTGATAATTAGCCCTAGAGGAGCCTTAACAAAGGGAGGGAAGACATAATTCTCTGAAACAAGGGAGGGAGGAAGGACATAAGCCTCCCAAATAACTGATATGTACATACCAGTAAGCCTCCAAAACAATTGATATGTGTCTTGGAGGGTACATACCAGTCTGGTAAATCAGCACATGACCTGAACTGGTGCTCTGAGGCTGAACTATCTCATTAGAATATGAAAACCACACCTCCTGACTAGAAAAAGCCCCCTACTCAAATGAGCCCCTTACTCTCTGGGCATGTGTAATAAATTTAAGAAGAGCTGTACCTTTAAGTATACCTACCTACCTGTATAAACATCTGCTGTGATTTTAACCGGGTGTGCTAGCTTTGTGGAGTTACCACCTAGCACCCATTTTTGCGCAAACATGGAATAAACAAATATCTCGGCTCTGTGTGTAAGATTGGCTTATTGCACACCGAGTGAATGAACCCCGATTTTTGGGACAATGTAGCCACTCAGTTCCTAAATCTCTCACCCAATTTTGCCAGTGGTACCAGTAAAGTGGGTGCCTTGGTCACTTTGTATTTATTTTGGCTCCTCATATTGAGTGATTAATTGAGTCAATGCTCTAAGTGTACTATGCTGATCAATATGCATAGTCGGATAGGCAAACAGCAGTCCTGAAGAGGTGTCCACAGCTGTCAACAAATAGCGTTTGCCCTGCCAAGCTGGCAGGGACCCAATGTAATCTACTTGCCATATTTCACCAATGCGTTGCCCTCGTTTAATTAAGCCTTTAACAGAGGGCAAACAGGATTAAGTCAGGAGCAAGTAGGGCAATTCAAACGGGTTGCTCACAAAGCTAGTAATGGCACTTGTTCCCCCTTCTCAGTACTGGGTTTGGATGGGATAGAGTTAAATTTCTTAATAATAGCTTGCATGGGGCTATGTTTTGGACTTGTGATGAAAACAGTGTTGATAACACACTGATGTTTTAGTTATTGCTGAGCAGTGCTTACACAGAGTCAAGGCCTTTTCTGCTTCTCACACCACTCCACCAGCAAGTAGGCTGGGGGTGCACAAGAAGTTGGGAGGGGATACAGCCAGGACAGCTGACCCCAACTAACCAAAGGGATATTCCATACCATATGACGCCATGCTCAGCAATAAAACTGGGGGAAGAAGAAGGAAGGGGGAGACATTTGGAGCGATGGCGTTTGTCTTCCCAAGTAACTGTTATGCGTGATGGAGCCCTGCTTTCCTGGAGATGGCTGAACACCTGCCTGCCAATGGGAAGTAGTGAATGAATTCCTTGGTTTGCTTTGCTTGCGTGTGCAGCTTTTGCTTTACCTATTAAACTGTCTTTATCTCAACCCATGAGTTTTCTCACTTTTACTCTTCCGATTCTCTCCCCCATCCCACTGGGTGGGGGAAGCGAGCAGTTGTGTGGGGCTTAGCTGCCTACTGGGGTTAAACCACGACAGATGGGATACTGTTGTATGGTATCCAAATCTTTCTGTGGCACTCACCATGTACTTCCAGTCCATAAAATCCCCAGAAGGACAATGTCTTCAGCTGGTCCCTATACCTTTTTAGGGTTAACGGCCCACCCTCTCGACTGGAGGTGTTTTAACAATATTGTCAAATAACTATCCACCTCGCTTTGACTATGCCCTGAAATTAGAATATCATGTATGTAGTGGAATTGTGCCATCCCCAATGGAACTGGGAGCCTAGCTAGGTCAGCCTGCACCATTTGACGACATATGTTGGGGCTATGCTTGTTCACCTGGGGCAAAACTTGAGATGTACATTGTTTGCCTTGCCAGGTGAAAGCAAATTGGTCTTGATTTTTGGGGGCTATGGCAATGGAGAAAAATGCATTAGCGAGATCGACAACAGTATGCCAGGGATTTGCTTGTGCCATGAGATTCTCTATGATTGATACCATGTCAGGAACTATCATGGCTAGCAGGGGGCTATGCTTATTCAGTGCCCAATAATCTACTGTCGTTAGCCAGGTTCTGTCCTTTTTACGTACAGGCCAGATAGGATTATTAAAAGGGCTCATGGCTGGCTGCAATATCTCAGTTGCTAGGAGAGCGGCAATAATGTCAGTGATTTCTTGCTCCCCACCAGACAACCGATATTGCCTTAAATTCACGATCTGAGAGGGGGTCGGCGATTTAATTGGATCCCATTTTGAGTGCCCCTGCAAAATTTCAGTTGTGCGGCTTTCAACAACTTGAATGTAAGTGGGTCGCCTGAAAGTAAAAGGTCCTAAATCAGTTTGCAACACTCGCCTCATCAATATATTAATACCAAGAATATATTTTTATATAGGGGCTATTAGCACTATGGCGGTAAATGGTGCAGATTTACCAATAGCCAATTTAAGACAGATTGGGTGTGCTCAGACCTCCGCCCCACCAAGCCCATTAATTGGAACACTGGTGTGGGAGGATGAACAAAAACTATGCAAAATAATGACTTCTGCACCTGTATCCATGAGAACCATCACTCACTGCTCCTGAAGCCACATTATTATTAGGGGTACATAGGGGCATTGGTCACCTGCATGATATGCTCAGATAGCAATCGACCGGGGGTGCAGGACCAACTTCCCCATCATTCCTGTGGGGAGGGGAGCTCCCAATGCACGAACTGTTCAGGGGGAGCGGTAGGCTTTGCATTTTTCCCTGGGCCGCTCGCCAATTGGGGGGAGGATGTGGGCAACGGTTTCAAAGTTTTTTTCCTGCCAGCAGCTGCTGCCACTGTTTGAACAGTTCTGCAGTGGGAAGGCCATTAATTTCATTCCGTGACACTCCTGCTTGCAATAAATCTACCCACATAGTATGCCAAGTAACTCTTCTGGCGCCTCTTTTTTACGGGCTTTCAACCCTGTCCCTCCACCAGGCAGGCTCCTCAGGTGACTTCCATCACTTTCTCTTGCTCTGTGAGGGTAGTCACCAATCCCCCAACAGACCATCCGCAGCTATAACAGCTGACATCAATATGGGTTTTAAATGCAGAGGTGTCTGCTCTAAAAAGGCAGCTTTAGTTGATTTCTGTACTTGTACATCATCGGGGCCGATACTGGACAGTCCAACTGCCCAAGCAGCCCCCAGTTCCTGAAGGGCTTGAACATCTTCAGGGACAGTTTTTCAGGGCTCTACCTTGGCTTCTAATTCTTCCACTGAGGGATATACATCAGAAATAGCTTGAGAAATCCACCAAAACAAAGAGGGAGCTTCTATCGGCCACCCGGCATTCCCATTAATCTGGTGTAACCCCAGAAAAGACACACTATAGTAACCCCTGTGCTGCAGCTGTTAATTTAATGGTTTGCTCAATTTTTCCATCTTGTTAGAAGGCAATGTGAGGGCATTATTTTTCCTAGAGTTTCAAGGTAACATCTCATACATTATCATGTTGCTCATGTGAAGCCCCACAGTTTAGGACTTCCATAAAGCAGGCATTTTATTTGCTAGGGTAGAGCATGGCATGTTATGTATGTAAATAAAATAAAAACTCTTAGGATGACCAAGTCCAACAACTTCTTTCCAGTAGTCAAAATAATCTGAAGTGTGAAAACATGTTCTGGAATATTTCTGCTGGTGACACAATGCTATTTGAAATATTTTCTTGATAGTGGCAAATCTACATGAAAACCAAATCTGAACAAAGATGGTGGGCTCGCTGTGCTGAAACAGGTTTTGGATATTCAGCATTGGTTTTTCCTCTTTAGTGCCTTGCAGAAATTGCTATAAACACTTTACTTTAGGCATTGAACTAATCTAGAACATTCTACCAGAGCGGATGATTCAATATTTATGGGCTGGATTTCATTTCCAACAAAGTATATAAGTTTTAGACTGCTTTGTTCTTTTTTTGTGAATTAAACTTCTACAAAAGTTTACTATTTAATGCATGAAACTTCAACTTTTCCTTAAGGATCTCTCACTGATTCCTTCTTTTAGGGCTTCTACTATTAAATGCTTAATCCTTCAACTCTAGCATTTCGGACAGCAATGAGCCCCCCCCTCACAGCTTTAGTTTTCAGGAGTGCCAAGTTTGCATAGTTCTAAGTGGAAGCTGCAGGTACTTATTACCTCTAGAACATCCGGACCAAAGCAAGACTGCTGAGCATTCAAACACATCTCTTGTGGGTGATAGGCATGAGTAAGAAAGTCCAATTGCAGCTGTGGGAGGAGATTGTTTTGTTGAGCAAAAATTATTTTTCTAGGGTTATACAACATTTCTGCAGCTGATTGTTAAAGAGAATACAGGAAAAAACTTTCAAAAGGAATGTTTATATTGTCTAACTGTATATAATGTATGTGTCACTGTCTTTTGTGAATACCTATACTATACAATAAAATCGGTTCTTAATCTTTCACATGAATTCTATAAGGAATAGCATTTGATTGATAGTTGTGTTCTGGAAACTGTTCAAAACTCTCACATTGACAATTGGGTCAATATCTCAGATATGTGAAGTAAAGCCTCTGTTCTCAAGGTATAGAAGACATCTTGATTTATGGAACGTGCACTGAAATAATAATATAATTAATAGAAATTAAGTACAAAGAGTGTGCAACCATGAGAAAATTTCAAGGTTAAACTAGGTACATAAATACATAGATAGCTTTGTGCTTAGTTACTACAGCCCTAGGCACTCCTGTTAGAGCCTGGGGCGGGGAATAGATGATTGGTCTAACACAGCATGATACACTAGTGTCAGATCTCAGGACTTGGAATTGTTCTTGCTGGGAGGCGATTCACTGATATGTGAAGGGCAAAATTTTTGCAGGATTCCTCCTGCCACTGAGCAGACAAGGCCACTCTGTGAGTACCTCAGGACCATCTGAGGATGAAATCATAGAATCATAGAATCGTTTAGGTTGGAAAAGACCCTTTAGATCATGAAGTCCAACCATTAATCTAACACCGCCAAGTCCACCACTAAACCATGTTCCTAAGCATCACATCTACACGTCTTT
Source organism: Fregata magnificens (assembly GCA_013389945.1). Classification (NCBI taxonomy): domain Eukaryota; kingdom Metazoa; phylum Chordata; class Aves; order Suliformes; family Fregatidae; genus Fregata; species Fregata magnificens. Next base: position 10,839 of record WAAD01031654.1, read on the forward strand.
TAAATACCTTCAGGGATGGTGACTCAACCACTTCCCTGGGCAGCCTGCTCCAAAGCTTGACAACCCTTTTGGTGAAGACATTTTTCCTAATATCCAATCTAAAACTCCCCTGACACAACTTGAGGCCACTTCCTCTCATCCTGTCACTTGTTACTTGGGAGAAGAGACCAACACCCACCTCGCTACAACCTCCTTTCAGGTAGTTGTAGGTCCTCCCTCAGCCTCCTCTTCTCCAGACTAAACAACCCCAGTTCCCTCAGCCACTCCTCATAAGACTTGTTCTCTAGACCCTTCACCAGCTTCCTTGCCCTTCTTTGGACACACTCCAGTACCTCAATGTCTTCCTTGTAGTGAGGGGCCCAAAACTGAACACAGTATTCGAGGTGCGGCCTCACCAGTGCTGAGTACAGGAGGGCAATCACTTCCTTGGTCCTGCTGGCCACACTATTTCTGATGCAAGCCAGGATGCTCATATTCAGCCAGCTATCGACCAATGCCCCCAGGTTCTTTTCCACCAGGCAGCTTTACAGCCACTCTTCCCCAAGCTTGTAGCATTGCATGGGGTTGTTGTGACCAAAGTGCAGGACCCGGCACTTGGCCTTGTTGAATCTTGCACAACTGGCCTTGGCCCATCGATCCAGCCTGTCCAGATCCCTCTG
>WAAD01031659.1:1910-71654 GCA_013389945.1 Fregata magnificens
CTCTATACTGTTTATGTGTTCATGCTAGCACGCTTTCTGGTAGCATAACCATCTCCATTTCTGCCTGGGACATACTGCAAGTTCGCAAATTATATTGTTGTTTCTCTGCCTCAAAGAGTTACAAGTAATGAAATGTGTATAATATGGATACTTACGAAACTACATTTAATTTTGGGGGCTAGAACTGAAGAATATGACCATCGGAATACTAGGCTCTGAAATAATTATGCAACAGACTTTCAGTTTGTAATGTATATATTCACAATCTTGAATATGCTTTTATATGAGCACATGGCAACTACTGTCTTTTATAGTGTTTTTCTTGTAAACCTAGATGTCACTTGTCTTGTGGCATTTGGNACTACATGATGTTGAAGCATTTCTTTGCTGTTTACCTTTATATTGCAAATCTGTCATACCTTTTAACTATACAGGAATTAGCTTGTGCTGTTTTACTGCACCCGTGTTACATGGAACAGTATATTGAAATCAGATCTTTCTCAAAACTGGTGTGCACGCCATAGTAAGCAACTGAGACATTAGTTTTACTGTGCCACAGCAATCTAATGTAGTTCACTTCTTGGTAGTCTCACTTGAGTTCAGCTTTATTACAACTGAGCTTCATTTCACTGTATAATGCATTGAGTAAAACAGCAAAGTTATTCCCAGAGTATTAAAAAATTGACAAATTATAAGATGGATTATTAAGACTCATCCAAATATTCAGTGAGGGCTAAAGCAAACTCTAAATTTCAGCTTTTGTTTTCGAACCTGGAAAATCTTGCTTACATAGTGTATACAGTTTAATTTGTTATGTTCATCAGAATTTCTGGGGGGAAGAGGGGATTGTATAGGAATTAAGATGACAATATTTAAATAAAATTACATGTTTTCACTATTGAACCTTAAAGTTTGAGAACTGCTGCCCTCAATGAGCAATTCTGAGCATAGTGTTTTCCCACTTCCCTGGCATGGAACAACTTGGTTTCCAAAGGGTATTCTTAGGATGATTTAAATTTTGAAAATAACTGTAAAATTCTTGAACAGGGGATATGTTTTATTCTTTTCTTGTCTTAACTCCTTATGTCCTAAGCACTAGAATGATCTTCTCTGCCTAGCTGGTCAAACTCATGAGGCACTACATGTGTGACGGTTAGAGACCTCGATTAGAGCATGAGAAAAGACTGAGAGTGTACAGGAAAAATGCATTCTGCCCAAGTGAGATTGTAAAGGAACTTTAGTGCCAGATAATTAGGTACAAAATGTATTTTTTTGTAGTTGCATACCCCAATTTAGTAAAAAAAAAAAAAGTTTAGCAACAATGTTAGCAGGTAACACTAAGATTGAGTAAATTGACGAAAGTCGGGAGACTTTAATATTAGGCTGACATTCTGTCTACTCACCATCTATTTTTTTAACCATAAGTGTGAGTTGAAGACTGTCTTCCTTTTACATTGAATTTCCTACATTGCTATCAGACCTAAGTTAAACACTTCATGATTTCTGTACTTCAGAATATTTTAAAACCCAGATTTGTTCTTTCATTTAGTCTCTGGAAAGTAAAAGTTTTGAGGGGTTTTAATAAACATCCAGCACTTACCCCCAAAAGGCTGGGACTGTTCTGTTCAGATTAGCAGAGAAATTTAGTAACTTGATTATGTGAGAGAACTGAACGGTCTCAGAGGAGTAAATATAGAAACACTTTTTTAAAACTGCCTAAACATTTTTATGCAATAGGAGCAGTTCTGGTCTATCAGGCAAACATGTGTTTATATATTTTCTTAATTTTTTAAATGAACACATTTAGCTGAGGTCTATTGTGTAAATATATATTTAGGCAGCTTTTTCAAATGCATATCATAGCTGATAAACCAGAAAAACTCCATTCAGGTCTATTGGTTAGATTTATATGTATAAATACTTTTTAAGCGACATATTTTGTACACAGCTGTTCCTCTCGTAAATATGTATTTAGGACATGAACTATGTAGTAAAAATCCTTATTAAAGATGTCTAATATCTTGGTAGTATTTTTCTCTTCAGAATGCTAAAAGTGATGAGAGCATGTTTTTCATAATTTGCTTTCCAAATTCATCTTTAACGTCACTCTTAAAGTACTTCGGCTGAAATATAAAGTCTGGGAGCTTTTTAAAAATTATACAAATACAGAAAGTAAACTGACTAAATACTCTTAGAAAGACCTATTTAAAACTTACATAGACATGTATGCTGAACCTGAAGCACATCTGAATTAACTTATGAAATTGGATGTCGAAGAAAAATGCTGTCTAAACTTTAACTGTTGTGCAGAATCTTCACTGTGAGCGGTGCAGTTTCATTGCTTCTCCTGCCATTTTCTTAAATTTCTTTTTTTTTTCTCTTTGGAAAACACAGTCTCCAAAGCTTTTACTCACTGCTTGATCGTCACATTCTCATGTTCTCAGAAAAAAAGCGCACAATTCTGTTCCTTCGTTCTTGTATAGCATTTTATTTGTAATTAGCGATGAGCTGTTTTCTCTGAATGGCTTTACTGCTATCAAATAGAGCAGTTCAATCTGGCAAGTGTGTACCTGGTCTTTTGCCAAATGTATCTGGTCCACCGTGCCATTTTAGTCACCTCAGTGGGCCAACTATTGCAAATTTTTCAGAGAATGATTGTTTCTGTCCAAAAGTGGAAGTGTTTTAAAGAAAACAATAGGTTAACTATGTACCACTGTGGGTGTAGATAAAAGGCATGTGCACTTCTCTGTATTTCTCATTTTAAAACTTTATCCCCTGTCCTAAGGTACAGTAGATTAAATGGGTCCCTGTTGTCATCACAGTGCACTGGGATTTATGAACTCTACGTAAGGTCGCTTTGAATGGTGAATAAAGCATGTAAAACCCCAGGCCCTGAGATAACAACACACTCCTACCAATCCGTCTCAAGAATGTGTTTACGCATACACTCATGTGATTAAAGCATCATATAAATAGGAGCTAATCTCTTGATAGCTACAGCTTGTTAATAGTTTGGAAACATTTTGAGCACAAAATATGCAGCACATTACTTGCCTGGGTAAGGGTGTTTGCATGGTAAAGGTGAAATGCGTTGTATAAGCTGCTGCATTGTCCATTTCCTGTAAAGGTCTTCCTGCGTTGGATCAGATAGAGCTGGCAGAGCGTAGACACTTTATCATAGGCTGCCTTAGTAACAAACAAATGTTAAATCTGTTTTATTATACTAACTGTTCTAAAGAATGTGTGTCTTTTAAAATGCTGTGTAACTGAATATTTATTTCCATGTGAGTATTATAAAAGTTACCAAAGGATTAAACCTGACTTAGCACTCTTGTAAGTGGCCCTGTTGAGACAGGGTCTTGTGAAGGCCCTGCTCTGTAAAACAAGACACGGTAAACTCAAATACAGTTCTTTAGGGAAATTAAATGTTTTTTCTAACAGGGTTATGCCATATTGTAACAACCTATGTTGCACCTCAAAGCATTTTTCTATACACTAAATGTCTCTCCCGCCCTCTAACAAGATTAAGTTTCCTTTATTAATTTTGTTGATGCACATTTCTCAATCTTTTAAACATATATTTTAAACATTTTATGGTCTGTAATTTTTGAAAGTTTTGTCTGTTGGACACTTTACGCTGAATTTTACTTGCCTCTGTAATCCGAGATGGATACTACAGCATTAAACTTGCTGTCTGTTAAAACTTGAGGCTTCTTTTCTCTGAGCAGAAAAGCTCATATAGCAGTGTAGTTATTTCAGTATTTATTTCTATTATTGAATCCATGGGGTTCAGAATGTAACTTTGTACATGAAATATATATAAATATGTATATGAAACATGCATCGGATTGGTGTGTTCTTTGTAGTCTCATGCTAAGCTCAAAGGGTTTTGATGCTACCAGGAGGCATAATAATTGGGTATTTCACACTAGCAGCCAAACATTGCCATCATAAATATGACTAGTAATGTATTTGAGTCAGCTCACAACTAGTGTAATCCTGCTATCTCACACTGGGCCTAAGCAAAAACTCTGAAGAAAAACTTTGTTCACTGACTGGTTCCCAAATGATGCCATGCTGTCTTCGCCTCTTACGTGGCCCACAAACCCGCTGATTCATAGGGTAAGAATCTAGAGGAGATCTGCTTAATTGCAGCTCAGATGAAATAGGTGCTGGCACTGGAATTTATTTTTCAAGTTTTCTTAGCATCTTACCAAAGATTCATCGAAGCTCAAGTGCATGTTGGCTGCTTACCGCACAGCAAAGGAAATAGTGGATTTATAAGGCAGAAGAATGAGGGCTCAGTGACGAGAAGAGATTCATTTCTACTGCGGAGCCAGGTTTTAACTTTTTCCTGGCTCATCTGCCACTTTCTAACCACATTTGTCCCAGCAAGTTATCTTGATTAGTATGTAACAAGTGCCCATGCCACTGAAAATATTTGGTTAACCTTTGTTATCATGGATTGGGGTGGCCCCTCCTCATGCAATGAAAACATTCTGTCCCCTGCTGTGCTAGGGGCACGATGCCGTCTAGTCCCTTGTCTTGCCTGTGCGAATGTGCAAGCATGTGTTACTCCTGCTTCTCTCCGGCAGTAGTGAAGGGCCTGCATAAAGTTGTTGCTTTTGAATACCTCTAGGATGCAAACATAGGAATCATCCATGGTTCAGAAAGCAGTGTCCTTTTACCAGTGTTGTACCAACTTGAAATTTTATCATCTTGGTGCTTAAAAAAAAAAAAAAAAGTCTTTATGCTCATTTACTGGAGTTTTCCCACAAGATTTTTTGCCTCTCCGGAAGAGATGTACTGACAAATCTCCGTCTCCTCAACAGTGTTTATTCTCGGGATGTGTCCATTGACGTGCGTGTCACATCATTGCACTCTGCTAAGGCAGCGTCTGTATGTATTAAATAGGGACAAGCATCATCAGTCTTTACTCTGGAAATGTTTAAGCTCTTCTGGTAGCCCTGACAGCACCTCAGGTCTGTGGGTAAGTAATTTAATTTTTCAGATCCTTTATTGAGAGAAGTGCTAATAGAGTTGTGAACTAGGTTAAGGTGTTAAAAATGATACTTGGAGTCTGAAGTTTTAAGCCATTATAAAATATCCAGGCCCTTCAGCAACGAAGATGGTGATAATAGGAAAAGCACTCACAGTTTCTGTAGCGGATTTTTTAAAAGTTCTCAGTTGTATCAGTCTCCTATAAAAAGAGGTATTCAAATCAGAATACATAAAATGTTAATACAGGAAGGGAAAATGTTTCAGTGTGAATGCTTTTTATTGGAAAAGACTTGTTTGCTGGAAATTAAACCTCAAACTTACTGAGAGCGCTTGAGATAATTTCCCTTTTTCTACAATGGAATAGCAAACCAAAATGAGGGATTCTTTTTGCCATCACCCCCCCTTTTTCTCATCCTGTAATCGACTTGAAAGCTGTTTGAGCAATACCGCCCATAAATGTTATTTAACGTTATGATGATCTCTGATGCACAAGTGCTCCTTAATTCTACCGTCAAAGAAGCTTTGAGGGGGCCTCTTGGCCTTGGACCACACTCCAGATTCACGGCATGGCCTTCAGGGCTTCTTGCCATTTTGCATGGTTATAGTTAACTTCTTAAAAAGCTGTTTTGAGATGGCAAACCCAAGCGTGAGAAGTGCCTTCCTGCTTTTCAAAACACTCTGTAAAGTGGTGGTGGGAATGGAGCTGATGAGAAGTGATGTGGATTGGATTGTTGCTTATTAATATCTGCTTGTGCTTCTAGATAGGATGGAAACCCGCAGGACGGGGCGCAGTCTGTGTTGTGTTTAAACACGAGATGGTGCTCTTACAGTTCAAAGACAACGTGGAGACCTAGAGGGAAAACTCATTACGCTGGCATATTCTCTTCTCCCTGCCTTTCTGTCAGCATCCAAGTTTCAGGTTTCCTTTAACAGCTTCACCTTGGAGAGCTGTTGTGTCAGCGGTCAAAGAAAGGAAACGAGAATCCGAGCGTTTGATCATCAAAGGGTTCAGAAGACAGCTCTCCCTTGCCTTCACCTCTCTGCGGCGGTTAAGTCACGTTGTGGAGATTCGTCTGCCTCCGGTACGGCCCCAGCCACGAGGCTGGGCTGGAGGCGGCTGCTCCGGAGCTGGGACCTCTGCAGCCCGTTGCATCTAATGCTTAGAAAAAGGAAAGGAAAAGGGTTTCCTTCTTTAAAGGATCATGCTGGGCAGCCCCTGTGCCCCAGCCAGTGGGAAGGAGGTGGGCAGGGTGGGCGCTGCCTGCAGCATGCACTGCGGGCAAGCAGCTGCTTTGCAGCATCCCCCTGCCTGCCACTTCTCCAGCTTCAAGAAAATCCCGCTCCAGTTTGCAGGTGGGACATTAATGACCCCCTTAATTCATACTCTGCCTGGAGAGCAGCCATTTAAAAGCTGCACACAAGCAGCTTGTCTGGCTGCAATGGCGAGGGGGCTGGTGCTTCTCACATCTGGCCATGGACCTTCCTCTTCTCCACCCCAGAGGCCAAGGGCTTTGGGACATGCAGGTGGCTTCTGCAGTGAAAGGAAGGGTTGCTGCCATTACCCACCGCTGCTGCCACCTCTGCAGAAAATGTCGCTGTGCCCAGGGGCTCCTGCTTTGTAGGCTGTCTCAGTCTGAAGTTTAAATGTGGAGAAAAAAAAAAAAAGGAAAAAAAACAACCAAAAAAAACCCCCATGTTGGAAACCTTCCAGACTCCACATCTGCTTTTCACTTCCACCTTTCAGCCTGCGGGGCCGATATGGGGAGCAGTGCGTCCCGGGGCTCTGCCCCGGCTCTGCGCTGGCAGGGACGGAGCGGCTGCCAGCTGGGTTGTATGTCCGGAGCAGCACGGTGGCAGTGGCAGCACTTCATTACAGTGGTGGTGTTATGCTTTCTCATGGCCTGGTTTGCAGGTGTGGTTTTCAGGGTCTTCCTTTAAAATAAAATTAGGCTGATGCTTGCTTTAAGTTTAAGGAAAAAAAAAAAAAAAAAAGGCTGATAGGTGCTGCACTGGGTCAGACCACGTGTCCTGGTGTCCTGGCTGACGGTGGCTGACAGCAAATGCATGGAGGAGAGAACAAGAATGGGACAGACCCGTAGGTCACCCCGCAGCCTGCTACGCTTCAGGCTGGAAGACTCGGTTTCTTCCTCGTGGAAACAACTGGATTGATGGAAAATGGTGCAGCTGTCTGCATCCCAGCAGGAAAAAAAGCAGGAAAAGAGTGAGCTCGTTGGTTTGCAAAGGTGGCCAGAATACCTCTGGATACTCCTCTAGATGTGGTAAATACTGAGAATGAGATAAAGCTTTAAATTTCTTCCACCACTTAGGTTTCTGGTGCCACTGCACAGGCGCTCCTGGCAGATGCTGTTGCAGGGATGCGGGTGCCCTGCACAGCTCTGCCCGGCTCACTTGGGGCATTTGGTTTCTGCTCCCTGGGACGGCAGAGACAGGTCTGCGGGGATGAGAAGCACATGGATCGGGTGTGAAGAGTTTCAGTCTTTCAGGCCAGACCTGGCAGAGGTTTGGGGTGGGTAACTGCACTGGGGAATGGTGTCAAAGGCTTATTGGGGAGGCTGAATCCAGGAGAGAAAAGATGCTGAGGACTTTTTTGGCTGTTAATTGATGTGTTCAATGAGAGAACAGCAGGATGTGTGTGTGGGTAGGGAAAATTGAATTCTTGTCAAAATTGCCCAAAAGGTAATGAAAATCCCTGAGATAAGAGAGGGGTGAATTGTGCAGCGTCCACAAAACCATTAGAGTCTGGTTGACTCACTTGCAAATAAACACTGTGTGGGTGCTCGCTAGCAAAAAAAGCTCTTCTGCCCTTTGCAGATGTGCCTGTATCTCATTCATCCTGGGGAGGAAGGATGCTGCAGCCGGGGGTCCCTGTGCCCAGCCAGACCTTGGAGGTGCGGGGGGAGCAGGATTGGCCCCCAGCAGCGGCGTTGCAAACTCAGAGCACCAGACATGAGGTACCCATCCTTGCCTTGCTGCAGGGGGCTGTGATCTTCCACGTGTGGGCAGAGGAAATCAGACGGGACATCTCAAGAGGGGGAGGTGGCACCAGGAACATCCCCAGCAATGTCCGACTGGCAGTACCATCGCTATAAGACACCAGGACGGAGTAAAGACTTCAGGCAACAGGGGTAAGGAAACAGTTTTGCTGCCTTTTGGGTGACGACGTGCTGTCAAACCGACCTGCCATCAGCTCAACACAGCAAGTCAGACAACCGGCTTTTGCAAGTGTTTTTAAGAGTCGTTTCTCAGCCAAATCTCTGAACTTTTCAGGGTGCTTGGAAGGTCATTTCACCATAGCGACCCGCATCTGCAATAAAGCCCAAAATGTCAACTGTGGGCCAAAGCCACGGTTGAACTGCTGCAGTGAGCTGTGAACGGTGTGTAGCGTGTGCTGGGGTGCAAGGCGAGGTGGAGTTTGTACCACGATCCCTGCAGGGTTGGTCCTCGGGGGAAAAGTTACGGCTCTTCAGAGCCTTCCAGTCTGGCTCTGCTACTGTCCCGGGTTGCAAGAAGCTCAGGACTCTGATGGTCAAAAGCTATTTGGCATCAGGAAGGCAAAATGCTGGCAACTGGCCCGTTCTCATGAAAAGGAGTAGTCATGGGGCTTGTCGAAGAGGCCGGAGCCATCTGAGCTGCTCTCATGCAACAGCAGCGGAGAGGGCGGGAGAGGTGGTTCATCACCGTAGCAGGTCCCCAGAGGAGATCAGGTCAGCCAGCCTCGCCCTGGACGTGCCCTCGCTAGTCATTCAGCCTGGGGATCATACAGATGGGTCAGAAACAATGCAAAAGGAAGCACGGAGGAAACTTTTTGGAGGAATGAAGGACTTCTTCAACAAAGATCTGCCTGAGCCGGCAGCAGTGTTTCAGGCTGACAGCAGCACTTGGGTGTTGAAAGTGTTCCCGTTGTGTGAGCTGGGTTTTGCAAGCGCCATAAGGTGTGATCTTAAATGAGACAAAAGAAGGAGAAGTAAATCAGAGTAGGTCCTAAGGAGTGTTTTCATCTTGTGAAGAAGGAAGGCCAGCAGCACTGGCTGGGCTTGCCCTGCCAATGAAGTGACAATTTGTTTCCACATTCCTCCCATGGTTAAAGCAGACTTTGCGGGGCTCCTTGTGCCTCCAGCAGCTGGGTTGCATGATCCCAAGCTGGACCACGCTTCTTACTGCTTGCTCAGCGTTGCTTTAGGCTGGTATCTACACACCATAAAATATAGGTCTGTTCTCAGGCTGATCCCCAAAAGAGAAAAGCTCCGTAGCTGCTGCAGTTTCCTCTCTTGTTTGTATAAATTCCATTTTTTAAGCATATCTCACACTCTGTGTGTGCTGAACTTGAGCAGCTCTTGTCACTTCTCATCAAAAACTAAATAAATCACTGATGCTGCAAATCCTGCATTCCCCTCCAGCCATGAATCACCCTGCACAATGGCAGCAACTCTCTCAAGGGTACTGAAGTTACTCACCAAGCAATTGGGATGAAGACATCCTGGCCTGCAGCTGGTTCAGGTGCAGCTTGAGATTATTCAAACTTGGGCTGCTTTAGCCCAGAGGTGGGATCTGCTGCGTGGAGGCAGCTGGGTGCTGATTTGCCTGCATGTGTGCTGCCTGCGGAGTTTCAGCAGTTGGGGCCAAACTAGCCTGGAGGGTTAATAAGCCTTGGGACTTGCAGATTTGGGGCGTAGTGGCGTAGTCCTGAGAGGAGGGCGCTGACTTGTATCGTGGGTATGGTCCAACTAGCTGCATGCCCTGGTGCTGTGGTGCTGCTCGGAGCTCCTGACGGGGCTGGGAAGGGCCGGTGGCAAATCTGGGCAAATTCAGACAGAATGCAAATGTCTGCAAAATGCAGACAGAGCAACGCCCCGTGGGTTGAAGCTGCCAGCGCTGGCTGTAATCAGGGGACGTTGCTCCTTAATGGAAGAACATGTCAGTGCTGGACAAGGAGCAAATCTGCAGGGAAACCTCCAAGGTGAAGTTGGCATCACAGCAGCTTGTGATGGAGGGATACTCTGGGGTCATCCCTGCAGCTCCAGCATCGCAGCAGAGAAGCCGCAAAGCCCAGGGTTGCCTCCTCTGCGGGACCAGCTCCTCCCGCAAGCAGAGGCACATGCACCCCGCCTTGTTGAATCTACCCATTCAGAGATTTTGACTCATCTTTACCGAAAAGGATGGATGAGGGCTAAGAAAGGAATACTCTCTCACCATCCCTCCCAGCAAACACCTTGCATCCAGGGCAAACACCAAGGGCCAAGACTGGGGTGGTTTTTTTCCACTCGGTGCAACCACGCTCCTCGTGAGAAGCTGAACGTCAGCACTGCCCGGCTCTCTTGTGCCTCAGAGCAGACACCCACCCGCCCTCTAAGCCCCCGTCTCCGAACCGTCTGACTGCCCAGCATCGCTGCGTCTTTAACGGAGCCCAGATAAAGAAGTGCTACAAAATGAGCTGGGCAGGTCACTGGAATAGGAGCCCCATCCAAGGCCAGTAGTAAATAAACTTACATAAGCCAGTAGGTCATAGCTCTAACTAAGCCTTTTATAGGCCATAAACCCACATTTCCTGGATTTTATAGCTTCTGGTTAAAAATATAAAAAAATACTATGTGATTGGAATTAGCCAGTTGATCGTCTTTTAACACCAATACTGTGCTGGGAAAAGCTCCTCATCCCGTGAGCAGGGGGGTGAGCTCTGCGGGAAGCCCAGGGATGCTCCCAGAGGAAAGCTGGACGCAAGCAAAAAATGAGGCACTGCCATGGATGTATACGCTGTAATTGAGGGACTTGGCCAGCGCCGCATCACCATATGGTGACGCGATGTTGTGCCCTCCCTTTAAATCGCGTCAGTATCTGGCATCTTTATTTCTGTGGGTTTTATGGCTGTGGAGGGTGCAAGAATCTATTGCCTTTTAATAGCTTGGAGTTATTTAGAGATTTTATTTGCCCAACAGCGCTGTGTTTTCTGGGATGCTTTAGGAAATGTAGTAATTAAATGTTTTTATCAAACGTACCCACTTGGGGAATGTTAAACATTTTCTATTGGTAACTGCCATTCAGGGCCTGTCCTGGTCCATTCAGGGCTGTGACAAGTGCCGGAGACGAGCAAAACGCTGAGAGCTGAGCTGGTGGCCTGAAGATGGGCACCCAGACTGTGCCGTGCATCGAGCCTCCCAGAGCAGGCTTCAAGTTCAATATACCTGCTAGATGAGTGGCTCTGAAGCCATAATCCGGGTACATTTGGTTTCTGGGGTGTGCTTGGGGTGTCAGGGACACCCCTCCCAAAAATGACGCCTGGGCTCGACAGCCTCAATCCTGCAAACTTCTAAGCACGCACGTAAAGTCACAGCACATGACTTCAATAGGGCTATTCACATCCCGACGGGAAGCGTCCACTTCGCTTCTTGTGGGATTAAGAATGCTGCAAGCCTTAAATCGAGGGCATGAGAAGGGAGGAGAGAAATAAGATTTGCCCAAAAAGTACCATGAGTTCCTTTATTACCACGGAGGAAGGACAAGGGCAGCAACGACGACTTTAGGCTTCAGGAACTTTGGCAAAAGGGGGAAAACGTCGTCTTTGTTTCCTCCTCCTCAATGGAATGACTTATTCACAAGCCAACGCTTTCTCGTTTCCCAGCAGATGAACATTGGATTTGCTCTCTCTCACGGCCTGTGAGCATGCTGGGCTGAGTCACTGCTCTGTCCCGGGGCGAGGGGGCATTACCCGGCACGATGCATCTCTCGGCAAACGCCGAGGTGGTCCACAAGGTTTCTAAGCCATTTTTCTCCCACCTCTGCTTCCACTTTGTTATAATCCCGGTTTGCTATTTTCTCCACTCAACTGGCACCTGCACAAACCATGAGGCATCTGCTGCTTCATATCAGCCTGTTTGATGGTCTGATCGACCCCTCTAACATTTGGCTCATTTTCATTTCCTCTCTTCCCCACTTTGCTCATGAAGTTTCTGTACTGCCCCAGGCCGGTGGTGCATCCGGCGCTGCCCCACGGCTCCCACCATTAAACCCAGTTACAGTACTCCAGGCTCAAATGTCTGGCTCAAGAAAAGAGCCTTTAAACGGATCGCTCAGCATGAAAATATATTTTCTATAGCTAAGGCTCTGTGCCCTAAAGAAGGTGATGAATAACTGTGATTGTTAACAAGATCACTTTAATTTGGAAGCTGCAAATGGTTCACCTCCTCCCCAAACCTATTCCTGCTGAGGGATCAGCACGAAGCAAATGAGCGTTTCTCAGCTTGTTGGTTCCTTTCTTCCTCTGGTTGCTCTCCCCAGATATCAGGTCCTGGCTCGCTCTCCCTGGGTGCCACAGCCGGGCTTTATTTGGGTCGGTTCACCATAGTACCAGAAGACATGTTAAAAGCAGCGGTACCTGGCTGAAAGGCTCCGTGTCTTTGCCGGAGGAGAATTAAGCTGGAAGAGGGACCTACGGAGGCTCTGGAGGGATCCGTGTTATGCCTGAGGCAGTTCACCTTTCTTCACCACTGACTTGGGAGTAGATTTAAATGTTGCAGACAAGGCATCGCTTCATCCAAGGCTTCTCAGGAGGTCACACAAAGCAAGTCAGGACAGTCTTACTCTTTTCAATCAGTGTATATAGAAACCAGTTTTATTCCCTTCTTATTTGCAGTAACTTCTGGAGACTGTTACCATACCTCCCTTGGTCTTCCACAGCCTACAGATGTCTTTCTCTCTCCTCACAGCCCATGTTTTCTGATCATTTCCCTCTCTCTCTGGACTTTGCCTCCTCAGTGGTTCAGCCGGAGCAGGGCACACCTTACGTCTGACAGTCCCCACGAGGTTTCCTAAACTGTGCAGCACAGTGGACCCTGCTGAGCCTGCGATCCTCCCTTGCTCCCTGGTCTTTTCCTGAGGATCTCCTGCCTACCTGGCTGCTCCTTGGCTGTTATTTTTGCTGAGAGGTTTTATTCTGCATTTGTGCTAACTTTCAGCTCATGCTGCACCTTGACTCATTTTAATATTGTTACTATCTCAAACCTACTCCTTGTCACATATTTGGGGAGTAGGCAGGAGACATCCAAGAATCTGAAGCCAAAAATAGGGAGAATGAGAGACAACAAAATTATGACTTTCAAGCTCTTCTGACTCAAACCAGTCTCGCTCCGCAGCCACAGCAGGTCTCCAGGGCACCCAGCGGGATGCACCCTTGGTGGGATGCACCCTTAGCTGTGGCCAGGCAGCCGACACCGGTCTGCTCTTCCCAGTCCCAGTGTTGTGCTTGTGCTGGTCAGGACTGCACTGGCTGTGCCAGGAAATCTGGAGTTCTCCTAAATCTCAGCCCCAGATGGCTGCAATGCCCTTCAGTCGCCTTATAGGTCCTATATACGCTGTGCAGCAGCAGCACTGGGACCTGGGGGCAGGGAGAAGGCGTCATGAGAGCAGGATGCATACTTACCGATTCGAAAGCGTTGAGTTGTTCGCACCCAGGATAAATCTGTTCCGTATCTGTCCCCCTGCACCCTGCGTAGCTACAGCTGCTCAAGCCCAGCTGTCCGCCCTCTTCCCTTAGGTGCACAGCTCACCCCTGCGGCCAGCCCTTCGCTCAAGGCGTCAGGCTACGTCTGGTCTCCACCGTGTAACGTTACCCCGAGGAACATATGGGATACGTGCATCTGCTGGGCCAGGCGTGAACACCCCCGGGGCCAGCCACATGAGAGGTAAGAGAGGCTCCGCACAGGACTTAAAGCAGACATGTCAGGGGGGATGCAAGCTGGGGAACTGGCACCTGACTGGGTACCCAAGTGAGCTGAAGCGTGCTTTTGCAAAGATGTCAGTGCTTGCCTCTCCCGCTGACCTCAGCGGTCACGGGTAGTTTTGGTACGGCTGGATCTCGGGCTGTTTCCATACAGCTCAGCTTTGGCCGTGCCGTGCAGGGGCTTGCTCCCAGCACACGGCTTACATCAGACTTCTTCATGTGTAATAGGGAACACCAAAACCCACCACGTCCTTTACGGTTCGTAGCTGTTTTAACTTTGCTTAGGATCATGATCGATTAAGTCATGTATTTGTTTTTAAAATCCTTACCTATTTCATTCTGGTTTTAACTACCACGCATTCTTAGAGCTGAGCTGGTTTTAAATATCCTTTTCCCAGTCTGAGCTTTCCCAGTCCCAGAAAAGAAAATGGATTAGCTGAGGGCTGTTGTTGTGGTGTTGAATTTCTCCTCCTCTATCACAATGTCGTAATGTTTCAGTCAAATGTTTCCAGGGAATAGCAGCTCAATTAAATAATTCTGTTTCCGGAGGAGTTAAAGAAGAAACTTTCCACTTGATCTCACGCACAATAACGTATACTTACAGAAACTAAATATCAGGCATAAATTGACTTGAGAGGGGCCTTTTAACCGACTGCAATATTTTGATCCGTCAGATCCACCTCTGTGATTATGACAACATGTCACCGGGTACAGGCAGTTGTCCAAACCCTGGACCCGCAGGGCTTTGGGGTGAGCGCGGCAGCAGGGCGGAGAGCCGAACCCCCCCTCTGCGGCAGCGTTATCGCACTCACTTCTCACAAGCTCCTCCTGCACATCCCTCGGTGCAGCTCGTTGGTATAAACCCCCTTTTTCCCTGGTGAAACGGGGCACCCCGAGGAAGGGGCAGTCCCTCCCGGCCAGGGGGATGTTGCCGTGCTCTGCAAAACATGAGCGTGTTAGGAGGGCTGGAGCTGGAGAGCGGGCACGGCCCGAGGGGCTTCGTTCAGGGGGGACAGGACACATCCAGGCCTCTTGCCTTGATTCTTTCGATCACTTGAGCACCAAGTAGGATTTGGACAAAAGCTTGGATCGCAGCCATGCCAAACACCCAGCGCTGGTCCCAGCAAGGGGCGGACGGCTGCATGGGAGCACTCAGAAATCTCCGTGGAAGGAGCTGCTGCATGACACGGGGCAGTCAAGAAAGCACCGATCACGTTGTCTCCAGACTGGAAGACGACCCAGAGCTCTGGCTTCTCCTTTCCAAACCACCACGAGGGAAATGCCGGTGCACCTGCACCTTACGGAGGCTCCCTGCGAGCAGCTCCCGCAGCTCATCCATGCACCCGTCTCCCAGCAGCCCTGACAGCTATCGGGAATACGGCAGCAGGATCGTGCCCAAAAGGGTGATGGTGCCCCCGGGCTGGCGCCTGCCCGCTGCTCCCTGGCCTTTACTCACCCTGCAAGAGGGGGCAGCTCATCCCCTGGAAAACCCCTCATCGCCATGGCAGGGGGCGAGAGGAGCATGGTGGTTTCCGACACGGGGCGGAGGGGGGTTACACCCCACCAGTGCCTGGCATCAGCCGGCATGGGGACCGTCCACACATCTTCTATTTTCGGCGGTGGCAGGCCGGGAGCCCAGGACGCGCCGTCTCGGCTGTTAAACCTGTGTGAGTTTCCTATTGCCGAAGAGGCGCTTGCTCGATGCCCAAAGACACTCGAGCACTTAATTATGACCTATAGCTCTGATGGATCATATCACCGCTATTTTCAGCTCTCTCACTTGTGGTGCGAGCCCTCTATCTATCTCTTTTCAGCCTTTTATTTTCAGTTTCTTATTGCCATTTCCTAAACTTGCCTCAGGCACCAGGTGGGCAGCAGCTGGGGAAGTATTTCTGTCTCCGTGAGATGGCTCCGAGGGCGCGGGGGGACGGGTACAGCTCTGCTCAGCCAGCAGCTGAAACCCAGCTGGGGTTGCAGACGGCGTGCGGCAGCTGACCCCAAAATCAGAGCCCCAGCCCTCCAGCTCTCCCGGCATGGCTTTGCCATAGCCGCCACGGGGACGGGCACGGCCACTCCTGCTGGAAACAGAGACCGTGGTGGGTCCATCTCCGCCGTTTCCAAACACGGCTGAGGATACAGAAATGGGGCGTTGTGTTGGTTTTGGGGTGTTGTTTTGGGTTTTGCACAGCTGAGGTGCGAGCTTGGCAAACGCTGGGGTGGTCTCGGCAGGGAAAGGCACATTGCTGCTGCGAATGCAACACCGGCGTGGTCCTCCCAGCACGAACGCAGCGGGATCGTGCACAGACGAGGGAGCAGGGGGGTGACAAGGGCACAAATCGGAGAAGAGCTCCGACTCCCTCCCCCATCCCTCCTCACTCCGGCCGGGGAGACCGGTGCTGCGTCACCCCTCCCTTGGCACCGGGGCCTCTGGCAGGGACCCAGCAAGCTGGCTGGGACAGGAGGAGGAAACCTGGCCCTGGGGGCGAGAGCGGGGCCCGGGAAGGAACACCCCATCAGTCCTGGCCGCTGACGGGGGTATGGAAATAGCCAGTGCCCAGTTCCCTAGAGAGTGGGCGCACATGGACATAGGTAGGAAAACCCTCCCCCGAAGCGAGCATCCCTCTGTGCTAGCAGGAGGGTGACCCGGGCAGCGTCCAGCTTCCTCCCAGCAGTGCTACTTCTCCCCTCTGCTCCCCACCGTCTCCAGGCTTCCCAGCATCGCTCCATCCCCTCTGCACAATCCCTTCCCTCTCTGCAGGCCAGGAGTTCATCTGAAGGCTGTCAGAGGGATTTAAGGCTTTGGAAGAGGAATGAAAGGGTTTTGCAGAGAGCTAAACCAGCCCTGCTGCTCCGTGCAAACTGCTGGTCTGTAAATATCTGGCCCTGACTGGCAGGCTCGGGTCTCCTGCAACATTTTACAGAATAACAAGGCATTTCTTGTAAAACAGTAATACAGACATGCCATTTTCACAGGTTGGTGGATGTCTGGGTTGTAGGTACACAGCTAATCCTGATTTAGTGCGTGCAGCTCCTGTGACTGCATTGCCCGAGCCCAGGTGTATTACTGCCCATCCACCACCACGTCACCCAGCATGCATCCAGAAGTAACTACACGAATTAACTATGCAGATTTGGTGTACAAACACCACCCTCCTCTGACCATAATAAATCAAGCACGCAGCCCTGAAGCAGAACAAAGGGAAGTCACATCTTAAGTGTGTATTTAGGCAATTGGGATGTGCACAGGTGATGAGTGCCAGAAATTGCATCCTCTCCAAATCCATGACAACCCTCCGAAAGCCTTTGCAGGACGCGTTCATGGAGAGGATGCTTCCCCACGTCGGAGAGCAAAGCCCATCTGCTCTGCGGCGAGACAGGGCTGCCCGCAGCCCCCACTGCAGTCAGTGCCGCTCAGCCACAGGCAGTGACTTTCCCTCTGCTAATTAAGGTGTGGGAAATACGTTCAAGGTGGTGCAAGACATCTGGTTACCTCGAAATGAATTTTCCAAACTTAATTATATTTCTCCTCCTGCAACATATGCTCAGGCGAAGATGAGGATGGGACCAATGATAGATGAAACAAGCAGATGCAACGACAACAGGGGTGGGTTGGGGCGGGGGGGAAGCAGAATCTCAAATCTTGCTGGTATTTGTGGAGTGTATAACTGACAGGAACATTTTAGGGCTATGAATACAAGCTGACGTATGCATGTATGTGCAAGCAGTAATCCTGCTAGGATGGGACATGCCGATCACCTTCAGGAGAGGGAATTTTAGGCAGTCTTTTCCAAACAAAATCCTTTCATGTCAGCTTCTAGCATTTGTTGTTGCCATGCATTTTCCTTTTTTATTGTCCCTGCTTTTTATGGCTTTTTGTATCAAGCTTGGTGCTAAGATTGGATTTATTTAGTGCACTTTTTATGATCTAGCTCCCCTGCTGCTGGCTGCTGGCTGCTGTTGCAGCCACTCCAGGCAGGGGGGAGACCAAGCCCAGGGTTTCTTTGTGAGATGTTACCAGCTGGATGCTTCCATCAGTCTTCACGGACAGAGACTCAAGTATTAGTAGCAAATAGTGGATGGCTGCAATCCTGGTATGAATATCAGAAAGGACCGTGAGAGTCTCCTTGATTGACAGGCAGATCACAGCAAATGTAATACCGTGGTATTTCTGCTAGTTTGTTGGAAAGCGCAGGCTGGTGATGTATAGCACTTACTTACACATACACATCTCTGCCTGCTGATAGCGAGTGGAAGTGGAGGGCTCTGAGCACACGGAGTCCCTGTGTGAGAGATTTACATCAAACCAGATGGTGTGGGAGGGCCAGATGCACAGCCAAGTGATGGGGCCAAAACTTAAACCTTCTGAAAGCTTCTTTTTCTCCACTAGCCCTTATGTGAACAGGGCGATTAATCCTTGGGACTGCCAAGTGTGATTTAATGCATGCACTGTGTCTTCCCACCCATTCATTTGGGTGGCAATGGCAAGGTCTTTCTATTTGTATTCAGTCAGTACTAGGAGGTTCACCAAACCCCTTGGGCGAGGCACTCTCTGAGGACTGCCAGTAAGAATGTCCCTGTGTCTCTGAATATACAAACTGGGTAAGAAAACCAGGTTCAAACAGGCAGGTGAGAGAACCTGGAGCTGTGCTGCAGGGAGCACTGACTCGCTGTTGCTCTTCTAGATTAGAAACACAACCTCAACTTTTGCTCGTGGGCTAAAAAAAAAAAAAAAGGTCGTGAAAAGTGTTCGGTAAGAGTTATGTTCATGATGGACCTCGCCTGAGCTGTGGTTGGAAGCAGCAGTGAGTTTCTCCTGGCTTGGTCCCTCCTCCTTTCACCCCGCAGACTTTTTCCACTGCACGAAACATTCATAAAACCTTCCAGACTTGGGCTGGTCTTCAACGCTTTGAGATAGACACAAGGCCCACCTGACCCCGCGCTACTGAAGTGGATGTGAAAATAAAGCAAGCTGGCTATTTTTGGTCAATGAGTGAAATCAAAACGCACACGTCCTGAAAGGAAGCAGGTACTGCTGCATGATCCCATCACCCAGGACGGAGGGGGTGACCGAGGGGACCCGCTGTAGCACCCACCTCCAGAGAAAAGGCAACCAAACTAATAGCCGGCGGAGTAGTGTGTACTTGGGGGCCCTCAGGCTTCGCTAGGCACAGGGCATTTGGATAAGGATATTGTTTTTATTGGCTTTTTCATGTGTTACCTCTTTTACTTTAGGATACGGCTAAAACAGACCACAGAGTAAAATTCTCGAATGCTGAGGAAGAGGGACGAGAGCCCAGACTCACCGATCCTCCAGCCTAATGAGCCTAATTATCATCCTGGTCCTAAGAAAGACAGCAGCAAGTTTGGAAACTGAAGATGATGTTTTGGCAAGGGCAGGTAAAACCAATACCAGCAGGGACTGGCTTGCTTGTATTTTGATTTTTAAGTGGGTTATGAAGGATCTGTCCCATGAGGATCTCGATGCTCTAAGCTCCAGCAGCTACCAGGTATTTAGCTGAGAGGTACTTTGGCAGACAGAGGTTCAGCAGAGCATTCAGGCGTGTGCCCATTGGAATGGCATCCGAAAACACAGCTCAGAAACTTGCTTTCATTTGGGAAACACCCCAGCTCAGTAGGCACGTTTTACTGGAAAAGAAAATGTAAGTGCTGAAGAGTAGGATGGAGTCTTCTGCGATGTAATTTTATCAGTGCTAAGGCTTGCAGTCATTTTTTTTCTAAACCTGCCTCCTGGCATTGTGTGACTAAAAGAAAATCTGGGGTTTGGGGTTTTTTTCTTTTATAGTTTCTTACCATTCCTGTAATGAAAACAGTCCTCAAACATTAACATTAAAAGGTCAACGGCAGGGAACAGGCTGCATTTCAGTAGCCTTCAGGCTTCAAAAAATACTGGGGATTTCTAACTCACAATATCTGAACGGTCACAGCAGAGTTGATGGAGAAAAGAAAGCCAGCTGCCCTTTTCCTTCAGCTGCAAAGGCCAGTTTGTATTCGTATCCATGCAGTGAAATGAGGGATCAGGGAGAGAATTTGCTTTGCGATGGAGGTTGGCTGCTATGTCACTGGAGTAGCATCCAGCTGATGCGCCAGGTAATCTTCTCCCCTGCAAAGCGCCTTTCCCTGCCCTTTTACAGACAGCAGCAGCGATGCCTGTTGGGGCTTGCGGGTGGGTCAGCTGTGATTCCTTGGATCAAATAGCACGATACGCGCCGTCCGCACTTCTCTTGCCTCTCTCCTGTGCCCCGAGCAGCTGTGCTGTATGTCACCTAAACCAGTGACCGAAGCCCTTTGGGCTGGATTACGGCCCAGGAAACACTTGCAGCTTTCAGAAAAGCCTGGGATGGGTGCTAGCTGCCTCCCCGCGATGGCAGCTACCCGGCAAACCCAGGTTGCAAATCCTGGGGGTGCAGCTCAGTGCTCGAAATATCACCACTCAGGTGCAGTTTTCTTTACCACAGCAGGTCTTACTTCATATGTTTATTTACTGTTAGTAACAACAATGCATTTTTACCCAAACATTTCTGTTGTACTGCTTCAAAATTAACTTTGCGGCTCAGAGCGTGGGCTTTTGTGAAGATAAGCTGGAAGCAGACCAGTCCCTGGCCACTGACACCAGGAGGAGTTCAGATCTGGGCTTACTCGGCTTTGCTCGCCTCTCTTCATCATCAGCCAAACCAAAACCTTGGATCCAGCTCCCCATGAATGGTGGTAAACTTTGGATCTGAGCTCCTGTAATAAGCAGTTGTTTGCCCTGGCTGGCAGCTTAAGACTCTGTAGAAAAAGATATTTCTAGGTATTATTTCTAAATGGAGAATGACAGTTGAAAGAACCTTGTCCAGCCAACTCATGTGTCCAATTCTTTGGCTTTCCAGGGAAAACGAGTAACTAGAATGAGACACTGAATGAGATAAATAACATTTAACCGGTATTGTAATGAACCTCGAGCAGTCTGCCTCTGTGGATAACCTGCAAATTATCTCCATTGCCGTTCTGTGAGTTTTTAAAAGAGGCTGCGAGTTATTCGCCAAATCCCCTGAAACACAATTGGAATTGAGCAACAAATTCCCAGTGGTCTCATTTGAAAATCCCAGCCATATCCCTATAGGGAGGTAGAGCTCCAGGTTAAATACACCATAAAAAGGCTTGGATTTCTTTGTGTGGGATGGCAGCGTAGAGAGGGAGGATGATTATGTTGTGCGTCATTAAGAGACCGTTGAGCCCATGAAGCCATGAGGTTTTGTTACTGGTTCCTGGATAGCTGGGAGGTTAACTTGGCCACGAAAGCAGAGGTGGATTCTGAAACGAGCTCAGTGCTGCCTGACTGCTGCTACGAGTACTGTCGCCAGCAGGCTGAGACGGGTGGGAAAAAGAAGGTAACGTAAGATGTGGCAAAGGCTCCTCGTGGTCCTTGGGAGGCAAACTGGGGATGCGCACGCCGCAGGGACCCAAGCGAGTGCCCGAAGCCCCAAACTAGCTCCGAACCAGCCGTTTCAGCCAGCAGCCACGGTGCAGCTGGGTGGGTTAGCCAACCTCGGGTCCCCAGCGCTCGGCCAGGTTTTGGAGCCTGTGCTGAGCTCTGCCTTGCTGTGACCTGCCGGCAGCACCGGCCTTGCCGGCAGAGCCCTCTGGGCAATGGGGTGCTGCCTGCATCGCAGAAGACTCAGCCTTGTTCTTGGGGTTTAAACAGACACCACACCGAAGAGCTAACAGCTCTTCCAAAATTACTTTCGGGTTAGCTGTTGGGGGATTTGGCTTAGGTAAAGCTTATGAAGAAATTCTCCTCATCGTGGTCTCTGTGCAACCTTCTGGCTGCTTGAAATTTTAGGAGGAGAGGAAAAGGAGGGAGAGATCTGGAGCCGCCCTGCCATCTTACTGCCTTAATTTGAGTATAAAATATCAGGCTTCTGGCTGTACATATTCTCAAAGTGCAGCCAACGGTGCAGCAGAGGAGTAAAGCAGGGATCGCTCTTCTCTGGGCAGCAAGCATGTCTGCACGTTTGCTTTTATGTCTGTCCAGCCTCCAGGAAGCAGAAAGCAGAAGATGCCCGATCCCTCCCCCTCCAGCCGGCGCATGCAGGCCCAGATGTGCACATGCAACCAAAACAGAAACTGGGCTACGGCAAAGGATATGCAGAAGGCACACGACACCGCATATATATTTGTTTTCAAGATTATCTCTTCATCCTTTCTTCATTAAAAAGCAAACGGTATTTTACGTCTCATAAGCTCTCGCTTAGTTCTCTAGCAACCCTTCCGAGTGTTAATTAGATGATCTTCACAATTTCTTTATGAAGTGTGTACGCTACACAACCCCCGTTTTTAAGGCAGATAAACTATCAAAGCAAAACGCCGCTCTCTCACACACGCGTCCCCCCCTCCAAGAGCACGCGAGGTTGAGCCTGGCCACCCAAACAGCCGCCGCACGGCAAACGGCCGCGGTGCTGGTGCGGGAGGCGGCAGCGCCGCAGAGCCGGCACGGTGGCTCATCTGAAAAAGCGGCGCACACCGAACTCACACATCTGCTCCTCTAATTTACACCTCGGTAGATAGGGCCGGGGGGGGATCAGCGGGGATGCGTTTTAATAATTTCCTTACAGGTGTTTTCAGAGGAAAGCTGGAAGGGAGGGGCTGATCGATGGGCTCCCTCTAACTGACATCCCAATCCCCACCCCAGCCCTGATGCCCTCGGTGCGTGCGATGCTACGGACGAGCAGCTGCCGTGCCGGCCGGCTCGGCCCCGGCTGCCAAGCCCAGCCGGCACCAGTGCCTTCGGCTAACCTAAGATGGGCTGAAAGGGAGAGAGATGAGATGGTGAAGTTATCGCCATGGAGTCGAGGGGACGTTTCCACGACTTGTAAATGTACCTGCGAGCTTGGAAAGGATTGACTGAAACACGTTTGCAAATATTTGGTATTTGTCAACAAACTGAGATTGCTTACCCATTCAGAAGGAAAAAAGAAGGGCCACAAAAGCAATAGAAGACATAGCCAAAAACTTAGTAGGTCTACAAACAGGATTTCCTAGATTTAAGCTCTGTCAGTGGGCCACTTTCCTCGTATGAGGAATAACACGATTTCCACCTGCTACGTCAGGTTCAGATATTGCGCGCCTAGGGTTTGGTGAAGATTAATTATGTTTATGCCACACAGTGGAGTTTTACCAGCTAGCTGTGGATTTCCAGGAAGAGAGGTATTTCCTAAGGCACCGTGTAGGGCTCAGTACAGTCCAGTAAATAAGCTGATGACTCCCTTGGCTCTGCTCCTCGGGGCATTTCTTATAGTGCAGTCTTGGAGCACAGTGTTCTTAAATAAAAGCATAAAAATAACCAAAACAGTATCAAGTGAATTGCAGGAGCTGGCAGAATGGAGGTAATAAACCAACTTGAAACAGGCTGATAACAATATCCTGTTACCGGAGGAGAATAAGCAATACTCTGTAAAGGTGAAATATAAAAACTTTCTTGTGACAAGGCATTGATTTTCCCAAAAAGGAAGGGGAGAACAAACTGCAGCCATAATGCAGCATGTGTGAGCACCGAGAGGATATAACGATGACAACATTGAATAAGTATCTCGTCTCCAAAAGCTTGGGCTGCGTGACCTTTAGCAGCATTCAGGATTGTGTGTCTGTTTAGGATGTCATTAAACAAGACAGGCTTCCTCCAACCGAACAGTGCGTAGAAGTAATTGGAACGGTTTTGAAGAGCTAGATTCCAGACTAGCTAGTTAACGAACTTGGAAAAGCTACATGTTAACAAGAAACCCAAAACAAAAAAATAGTTTTGGGTAATAGTTCTTTACTCCATGTTCAAGTTAGTAACCTGGTTTCCATGACGTGCCTAGTACAGGTCCCAGTGGTCCCAGTGCTGGTGTGCTACAGAACCGAGGGCGGGATGTGAATGCCTTTAAGGCAAATTTAGATCAACTGGAAGAGTCCTTAGGATCTTGGTAGTTGAGCTCATGGTGAGTGGATGGCTATGTGATCACTGAGAGCTTTGCAGATCTGTGCGGGAGGGGGGGAGGGATTGCAGGGAGTCGATGGTGCTCAGCCCAGGGTTTAGTACTCTAAAGCTAAACGTGGTGCTATAAGCACATCTCTCATGGCCAGGTAGGTTATGAGTGGCATTTGAAAGCCACTCGATAGAGTAGAATAAAGAGAGTGAAGAAGTGTAAGGTAGGTTGAAGACTGACATTAATTACCCACTAATTTTCTAGCTGTGATCCATGAAATACTTGTTGCTGATCCCCAGACAGATGGCTAGTCACATAGGACGGGCTTCTCCTCTTTATTTCCATCTGCTATATTTCATTAAGACAGCTAAAAATAAAAATATCCCTAATGTTATTTTTCCATGTAAGTTACCGCTACAGTGATTTGATGCGGCTGTGAATAGAAGAGTTTCCAAGCGACAAGGTTTTCTTAATTAATTTGTGATCCTTGGCATGAAAAGTGACTGCGAACCCCTACACTAGACTCATCATGAGCGCTACACTTATTTCTAAGTGCTATTTATCTAAAAGAGTCAGTTCAAAACAATTTTTTCTGGTATAAGGGGAGAAAAGAGGCTGCTGTCTCTTCTGAGCAGTAGTTACCATTTTTAGGTTCTAACCAGTTGTAGATGGTGCCTACGAAATGGAGATAAAAGGACGGAGATCCTTCAGGCCTGAACTCTTCTTTCCCTCTATGTAGTAGGAATATCTCCAGAAACAGCTTTTCTGCACAGCTCCAAGCCTCTTTTCAGCCAGCACAGTGCCCAAAAGCCCCCTTGGGGGGAGTGGGTCGTTTTGGGGAGGTTGTTTGGTTCTGTCTTTCACAGATTGTTTGGCTCTGTCTAATGTGTCTCTGTGTGTGGTGAAGCTGGGTTCTTGCACACACAGCTCTACCAGTTTCAGGCTTTAGTTCCTGATGTACTCCAGTGTTCTCCAGGGAAGCTAAGGTCCTCTACCCAGATTGCCATTTACTTATTTTCCAAAAGGGACAAAAGCCTGAAACATCTAAGTGTTGATAAACTTTTCTAGTCTTTCCACGTCTTTCCCACAAATTCTGTCAGAGGGACAGAAACTCTCCCTCATTTCACGATGAAGAAGTTTTAGCATGTTTTAGAACAAGGAACTGCTTGGTGGCCCAGATGCCCCAAAGTAAGTGCAGAGACAGGGAGCAGGCAGCCCAGCAGAAGCAGCTTGGCATGATGAGGAGCTCCAGGGACTTAGCTAACGCTCGGTCTCCAGAACTTAAGATGAAATCTGGGACTGATGTCTTAGACCTGGGCTATTTTTATTCCCGACTACACAAGCCATTGCCATAGACCTCCTGAATGGCAATCGCAGATGCTTATGAGAGATGAACTCTATTACTTTACCCTACTTTTAAAACTCTAAAGCAAGCACGCTATTTTAGACAACACAACTCAAACTGCCACTAGTACTATGTCTTAGTGACTGCCTCCAACACAGGCGAGAACCTTTGTTCTTATCCCTCCTTTATTAGTTGCTTCTGCTTAGGAAAGCAAGCAATTTCCTCACCCTCCTGGCAACGTTCCCACGAGGAAATTCCTCCTCCCAAGCTGTAGCCAGGGAGCCAGTCATACAATCCCTCCTTCTCTCGGATCACGCCCTTTTCCCATTTGCTCGGGCTCTTGCCGCTCACCCCAGCCCCTCACCCCAGGAGAACCTTTGGCTCCATTCTTGGGCCCATTCTTCCTCCTCCAAGAGCAGTTATTTGAGTTCCACCCTAAGATCACACTGACTTAGGCCCCAGTTTAGCAAAGAATTTTATCACATGCTTAAGTGTAATTGACTTAGACCTTCAATCTGTTTTTAGCTTATCAGAAGCGTGGGCGGGTAAAGCCATCGTCCTCTTACGCACTCTTGGCTCCCACGGAGGTTGGCCGTTGATGAGCAAAGAGTGTACGTGCATAAAATTGAGCAGAAACCCAGATAAGGAGGACTGCTGCACTGGACTCCATCCAGCATGGTGGCATGTCTTTTAAGACCTAATTATCTTCACACAACACTGCAGAGGTGTCAGCTCCATGGCTGTGACACACCGCAGGTTATGGGGTACTTCTACTCCAACTTACCACCGCCGCATAGTAATTAAACTTTGGGTAGTCTGTTCCTTGCTCAAACTTTGCCTCGAATATTAGGAATCCTGAATAAGGACTTCAGAATTAATTCTTAAACTTAGGAGCAGAGAATGGGCCTAAGGTTGGCGAAAAGCAATGATTGCCTCCAGTCCAGAAAAAAAATAATCCAGTAATACTCGAGTCAGTATTTTCTTCTGCTTAAACCACAGTGAAGTTGGACACAGTAGCACCTCATTTTCCTGTAGGGCCTCATCGGATCAGTACAAGGTTTAGTGACAACAGCTAAAGAAACAGAAAGACACCGTGGATTTTGCTTAGCCACTTATAACTTTTACCTTCAAAGTCCAGCGTATTTAATTCAGATCATATAAAAATTCCAGTGGTGAAGGGTGGAGAAAATTGAATGTTGAATGAAGACTTTTGTTTTCCTGAACAGAGCTGAAACGAAGAAGAAGCTGGGTTGTGATGATCAGATTTCTCCTATAGGTCAGAAGTTCAATGTATCATCAGGTTTCATGTCATGGGGCTGTTCTGTTCCTAATTGCAACCAGCCAGGACTCTGCACATCAGTGAGCTTTTACTCTGGGCTCCTTCCATAAGATATATATTGTAGTCAAAGTAGTAACTAAATAATTTTAAATGTATTTTTAAGAGTGAATGATTACCTTTCAATTCTACAACACAGCAGAAAATGAAATTAGATGCTGGCTGACGTTCATATAAAATATAAAACCCAATACTTAACTGGATCATCGCTACAGCAAGTTTATTTTGCACAAATTTAATGCAAGCATTAAGCTATGAACCTCTGGTAGCTATGATCTCAGATTCAAAGGTATATCTGGAGCCTCAGGGGAAAGAGGAACCAAACCCCTGAGAAACGTGGTCCAAGGGCCCAGGCCCCAACCCCAAACGTCAGCTGTGGACGATGGGTGAAATCCAGTTGAGCTGAGCTGAGTTCATGCCATAGGTGAGAAGGGGATCTGTGCAAGCAGCACTCTGCAGCACAGGTCCTGAGCGATCCCACTACATAACTAAATGAATTATTTATGCATCTCAGGGAGAGAAGCTATAGCCACATCTCAAGCTGAAATTGAAAAAAAACCAGCTCAGCACTTAGGTGGTGACTGACTTTTTGAATAATTTAAATTCATCAGAGACATCTATGGTGGACTAGCATGACCTCCTATGGATATCCGTTCATCTGCAGAATTAAATGAGACAGAGCGAGCGTGTGAGCTGTTTGGCCAGCCAAATCACAATATTGAATTATGACAGAGGAACACGAGCTGTTACGCAAGGATGATGTAGGGAAATGGCTGAGAATCAAGCTGGGGTATCTCACGTTAATCCAATAGCTAACGAAGGTTAACCTACCAATCCTAAAACGACTTTACGTTGTGTACGCCTTCTGCAGAGCACCTTTCAACACACCTCTGCTTTAAGAAACATCTGTCTCATGTGGTGCTTAACTTTCAGAGAGGTTTTGTCCTTCCTACATCCAGGACAGACCACCTTGTGACCTGCAACGCGTTCTCTCCTTAATAAATCATCTTCTAAACATTGTCACACTGCAAATAGGGCTTTCACAGCTTTCAGCATACTCTGTTTTCCCATGTTAGGAAGAATGAGGCTTTTGCTGGTGCTGTAGGACAGCTTTGAGATGTAGCTTTGGAGAACAGTGCCAGCCAAGAGGAGCAGGACTGCACAGAAGACACGTCTGTGTTCCTCGGATGCTATGAATTTCTCTTAAAGCCAAGAAACCCGAAACTGCAGTGGCAAGTCAGACTTCCTCCCAAGACGGAGTCGAGGCAGGCTAATTTTAGTCACCGTACACTATGCAAATCATCATTCTGTAGCTGAGTTTACTTTTTAAAGTGCTGACTGCCAAGCTTGCTGCAGGGCATAGACTCTTCATATGGGTCTTAAAGAGGTTTGAAACCAGGCCTTTGGTTAGCGGTGCTACATTTCAGATGAAGGGGGGGTGTGCTCAAAGGGGCCCTGCTAGAAAGCAGACTTTCAATAGGGAAGGTCTAGATGGCTGGTTTAGATCATATACTGATTTTTTAGCTGGCCAGAATTAGCTGTTAGTGGTTTTTTGGAATATGTTTTTGGTTCTACATGTAATTTTTCCTTTTCCTTGAAAACTCCCCTGATAAGCTGCGCACGGTGGGCCCACAGGAGATGATGGGAGTGCTGGTATCTGGATCACACACAATATCTGTAGATAAAGGAAGCAGACCACTATTGGCGTTTAGATTTATTCTGTAAATATTTGGCACATTCACAGAGTTCACTTTTAACTGGGACTGATCTGACTTCCTAGGAAAGAAGTAATCCTTTAAAAAATTATTATTAGACTGTGATTCATGGCATTCGTTTAAAAGACAGAGGCAGATACGGGGAACGCGGGGCAGCAGAAGCAAGGCAAGATACTCTTCCAGGAAGCCCAGGCTTTAGCACAGACAGTAAATTGTTACATTCCTCTTTAATATTAAAAAGATTTAGCATGCGGACTTTCATCTGATAACTTTCATAATGTCTCTATCACGAGTCATACTGTGACTGAATTGTTCTTTGTATTTAAAAGAAACAATTCTCCATTATTTCTTACCGACCTATCACAGATAGCTTCAGAAACTTTCCTTTCTTAACTTCAACAATAACCACTTCCAAGTTTGATGTCTTACCCGTAACCTTCAAGGCATTTACCTAGCAGGTCTGCCTGGAGCTGACTTTGAATCCTGAACTCAAAAGTGAGGCAGGAGAGGAAAAGCAGGAGCTAGTCTTCAACTGGGAAATTATTTTAAAAGGCGCTCCTATGTTCCGTGGCTGATCCTGAATCTTTAACATATAAGTGCTTTGGATCTGGGGCTCGAACCCTAGTGAGTGGTCAGAATTTCTCCTTGAAATCTGCTACGGGCTTTAGGGGGGACTTGGCGAAAAAAATGTGCATAGCAAAATCTGATTTAGGTATGGAAGCTGTGAAATATCCCATTGCGTGTAGGGCATGGAAAGGGACTGCCACCGTACTCCTCCGAACGCAGGGAGCTGCTGCATCGTGCATTTATTTCCATTTACGTGAACAATCCGCCTATTTTGTAAGAGTCCAGCAATGCGCAGACAAAGACACTACCAAGATTAAAATAAATAACTGTAGCACTGCATATACGACGTGTGGCAGCTCCCCAGCCATTGGAAGCGTGGCACTGGGGAAAAATATCTTTTCCATCGTAAAAGCCTGGGACAATCCAAGCGGAATCCAGCTCCCCTCCTTTGGGGGAAACGCGAGGGAGCCGGGTGGCCGCTGGATGTCAGTGGTTCTGCGCGGAGCCTGCGGCAGGGCCCGGGGGGATGCTCGCAGGAGAGGGCTCTCTGGGGGGGCTGAAGGACACGCTTCATGAAAATGATTCACCTGCTTAATTCACAGGATCTTCCTAAAAACCTGTCTGCCGTGGAAGTGGAGCCACGTCCCAAATCTAACACCAGGGAGCAACAGCCTCTGTGGAGATGAATGGTGCGTTTGTGCTGCTGGGCGTTTCACCCGGACGAGCAGACACGCCGCCTTCAGTGGGGCTATGCTCTATTTTTGTACGTTTTCTGTGTCATTTCCTCGCCCCTCAGCTTCGTATTAAATCTGACCTTTCTACTGCACTTGACTGGGGAAAGGTAATCACCTACTTTGCTTTCTTCAGGGTTATACATCATTGCATATGGCAGGTAGATAAGTGTATCTGGAAAATATGGTTGCATGTGAGACTAGGCAGGAAAAAATATCTGCGAGTAGGTCAGGATCTGCTTGAAGACCTGCCAGACCTGCCTGAGCGCAAATGTATTTTTCAAGCTGGATATTTAACTCCCACTGGCTCCTGTGAAAACTCAGCGACTGCAGAAAATCTTCTTTTGCTTTGAACAGTGGAGAGAGACTTCAGTTCCCCCTTGCACGCTGCTGCAGAAAGGCCCTGAGCGAGCACGGTGAGGCTTCTGTGATTTATGATGTTACAAAGAGTTGGGAAGTTAGGAAGGAAGAAAAGGAATATTTCAGGTTTCATACAGCGGCTAGAGAGGGATCTAAATACACCATTGCGCAACCCTTGGACTGGAACTGAGACTGTGTATTGCACAAAATAAACATCACTCAAAAGGAGTTTAATATCTAAGTGCAGTCACAAGCATCGGGGCTTCCCAGGGGATAACAATAACCTCACACAAACAGCTCCGTTCGAGCACCCTCGCAGAAACTTCAGGGTCCTCTTCTAATTACTGCAACTATAAATTATATGCACCTAGCGTGGATTTGATCTGTTGGCTACTGAAGATATTAATTGCTGTAACCTGGTGACAATTCTGAAACGATGGCAAAACTAATACAGCAGGGAAGGTGCGGGAACACGGCGTGGCTGCTGTTTGGGTCAAGCAATAAATAGCTTTCTTGCAGCTGTGTCTATTTTATATGTCCAGGAGCAGAGTAAAAGAGCCTGCACTGTGCTCAGTGTTGCTACAACTGCTTATTCTTATTGCTCTTTGTAGTATCTTGATACGGTGCCATCCAGAGGCACCTGGATATCCAGGATGTCACCTCTAACGAGTGACAGAGGGGATGAGGGGCAGCTGCAGCACGTGCAAGGGCAGGGCGCTCACCGGCTTGGGGCTCGAAACCCCTTAATTAAGGTAAAGAAAATGCCTCAGTGTCACAGCCTGTTCTACTCATTTCACTCATGGAGAAGCTCTACTTAATGTTGAAGTGATTAAGGAATAAGCTAACTTGATACAGAAGCATCATCCAACAAAAACAAAGGCAGTTTAGCTAAAATTGGTTTGAAAATGCTCATTAATTAAGCTAACAGCAATTTGCATAGATGTGGGCTTGCTAACACTCTTTTCCCCCTCTTCTTACCTAAATGGGACTAATTATTTCTCTAATTATGATGTAGCCTTGGGATCATTGATTACAGACGCACTTCCTCATCTCACTGTCTTGTCTGAACCCAGCAGAAGAGAGGGATGCTCTTCTGGGACACGCTGCTACTCCTTTTGGCTGCAGTCTTGACCTTAAAAAAAAGAGAAAAAGAAAAAAGTGAGTAAGCTGAGCTATTTATAGTTGAGCTAATTATTTTGATGTGATATGACAGCAGGGGAGTCTGTTTTCTCTTCACTCAATTAACGGCAACGGAAAAAGCATTCAATACCCTTTTAATGGTATTCATTGGCTACAATACAAACCTTTGCCTAATGTTTTAAGGCGCAGGATTTTGCGATAGAGCAACGTGGGGGGCACAATGCTGCGTTGTGTTCCTGGTTGATGTAGGAGAAGCCGCGGTGTGAGGGGCTGGAAGGGGGTTGCTGTTTTTAAAGAAAAAAATCCACTGTTTGGTGGGAAGGTAGCATGCAGCAAGTCTATACGAGGCGCTACGTAAAATCATACAGGTCAAAGCTCAGGTATCCTCTAGGACGCTTGGTGGACACCGAGGAGTCTGAAGGAGCTAAAGCTTTACTATTCACAAGTGGGGAAGCTGAGGCAGAAGCAAACTAACTTGCCAAATGCTGCAAAGCAAGTAAATGGCCAGAGAGGGACAATCCTGGTCTGTGGTCTCTGACCCGTCCAGAGAAGGGGGATTTACGCTGGGCTTTTTCACTGTCTCTTACCTGCCCTTGTGCTGTTCCTGTGCACAAATTCTGGGACTGAGACCTGCTGGGCAGCAAACAAACTGGCAAAGGTGGAGATGACAGAGGGGGATGGCTTTGCCAAGTTTTTTGTTGCCCATTACTGAAGATTCTGCAACAAATACCACCCCCGGGGCACTGCGATGTGTTTTCGAGGTCTCTGGGGAAGTTGCTAATAGTGGCTGTCCCTGGTCTCTCTTTTGGAGCTGGACAAGAAGCCAGATTTTTATTCTGTAAAATTTTGGGATTAAAAAAAAAAAATGGCACGGATCCTTATCTTTAACCAAGACAATATTTGAAATCCTAAACTTTTGTGCGTTATTTCTCATGGAAAAGCACTTCACTGTTGAAGCTCAGGTCTTGCTCCCTCTCCAAGGCTTATAAAATAGCTTTTCTTCCTTGCTCCTCACCGCCCTCGGGGTGTTCTGTAGTTTGTCCCTCTCCATGACCACAAAACTCCTGCCAGGGGATTTGCCGTGTATTACAGGGCTTTCTTCACTGTTGCAAGAGAGGAAGAAAAAAATACACTCTCTCCTCCTTTTAAGGCTTTGATCAGGTCCCTGAAACCCGTGTACTTCTCAGGTTGCTTTTGGTGACCTTTCAGGCTTTCAGAAAGCAGGTGCTGTTGGTGAAGCCTTTATGTGACTGTCGCTTTCTTTTCATTTTATTTATCTTTTTCTAAACATGTGGGTCAGGCAGCTGCAGGTACGGTGCAATATTCATGAGAGGCTCTGATTTATGCAGGCACAAGGCTTTGCAGCAGGATCACAGGGTACTGAATGTTATATGCAGTTTTAATTTCTTTTTATGACCGAAGGATACAGCCAGAGTTTCTCAAATATGGAATTTATGAGAGCTTCATTCATGCAAGTTTTAAAGGGCCCCTGTATCTCTGCCTTGCAAAGCCACTGCGCAGAACGATGGGGCGAGCAGCCGGCTCACCCTTTGCCAGTTAACAACAGCGCATATAAAAACATGGCTGGGGCAATTAGTTTGACACCCAAATGGCCTCTGCGTGTAGAGTCCAGGCACTTCTCCAGTATTTGCGCAGCCCCAGCCCTTCTCCGAGTGAGGCACCCATTACAGAGGCACAGAGAAACTCTGTGCGATATTTAGACTCTCAAATCTTCCGAGCAGGGACTCTCTCTGCAGCGCGGTGCTAAGGGTCAACTTCAGGGCTTCTAAAAGCTACTGTAGTGCAAACTAAATAACAGAGGGTATTTGTGGCAAGTCCAGGCATTATTTGGCCCTCCTAACTTCCAGTCCCGTGCTCCACACCGACACAGCTCGCTCCTGCTCGAACTTAATTTTGCACTTTGTATCCGCCCTGCAAGCCCTTTCTCCCGAAAAGGAGCCTCTCCGCTTGTAGGAGGAGCGGGGTTTGTGTGCCTGGCAGCTCACCAGGCACTGCCGTCCACCTGGGATTTGCATTGTGGATTATGAAACAGCCTGGCATAAAATTCAAGGTATGAAATGCAATAGTGTGGCCCTGCAACATAACGTGCATGTCTGATGTGGTGAATTATCCAGCCCTCTCCTGCTTCGAGAGTTACATGTCGAATAACATGTACTGGCATCCCACACGGCTATTTTGGGGAGAGAGATGATTCTTTGGAAAGTCACCAAAGTTTTTGTAGTGGAACTGGAACCAGCGGTATATTCAGAAACCAGGTAACGGGTTCCTGATGGAAGCTGCCCCCTAAGCATTGGTTTGGAACACTGAGTCGGGCCAGTTTGTGACTGTCTCCAGCTCCACAGTCCTTGCGGGAGGGTGAGGGGGACCTGCTCCAGGCTCCCTATCACGGGGAGAAGTCATTTCCAAGCCAGACACCTCAGAATAAGGCTCGTGCCATGCTTGGTGCTCCAGGATGGTCAATGCATGGTCCGGCCAGCGAGTCCCAAGTCCTCATCTCGTGGACGCTGGCTGTCGCAAATGCCTCTGAGTCCAACCTGGACAAGTGGAAAAAACCTTACTCATCTCCTGCAGCTAGAGCCTTCAGCTTCTATTTCTGCAGAAGGGGAGCTCTCCTTTCCATCTTCTCTCCCTGCCATGCCATCCAGGAAAACAAAAAGGCACTGCTAACATCTGCTCTTTTCTCCTCCTACGTGCAGGCTCTTTCTCGGCTCTCTATTAAACCCCTTCCCACACAGAGGCGTAGGCAGGCTTATGCGCATACATCTCGGCGTACAATTTTTCCCATCCCTCGGGAGCAACATTTGCAACGGTGACTGGTGAAGGTTTATTTTTGTTCTTCGCTAAGACTCCAGTTAACGGGCTTCTCGGTCTCCAACCGCATCTACTCCTCTAGCGATCGGCCCATAGAGTGTGTAATGGCAGGGCTGACATGGAAGCTTATGGAGACACTGCGAGTGGGTGGAAATGGATGCAGCAATGTATGTAGAAATTTCCCATTGCTAAGCTACGCTCAGGTGCATTTACTTCTACCAAGAGGGGTTACTAAGGAAACAAGGAGCCAATTTCTGGGGAAAAAAGCAGACGTTTCTAACGAGCAACAAAAGCTATACTTGTCCTTCAACTTTGATGTGCCGGGCTCTGTTCTTTGGTCTCCAGTAACTGAAAAGTGTCTGATTTTGAACCCTGCCATCGCTCTCTTGTCCCAGTCCTGTCCCTGGGACCCGTGGCTGTGGCAGGGTGCTGAGCCTTCACCATAAAATGCACGAGCTCTGAGTCACTCCTTCTGGCAAAGGAAACGGGAGAATCCATCTGGGCTCGTTCCATCCTGAAAGACTTGCCATGTTTTGCAATTTGCACATTTTTCTCCTCTGATTGGAACGGGTTGGCTTTTCCCGAAGCTGGCATGGCTTTTTGTTGCAACAAGAAAAATCCCCATCAAAATAAATTTTGCAGAAAAGTTTAATCTGAGAGGTTCAAAGCTAAACAATGCCGGCTGCTGTGTGGAAAGCTCTGCAGAAAGATGCTCAGCTTTTTTCTCACAGCCCTAATCAAGCCGGGTTGCCAGTTATCGGTTTGTGTGTATGTTGCATCCTAGCTGAGGCTCTCGTGGGGAGAAAGTTGCGCTGTCAACATGGCAGGAGGAGCGCAGGGGGTTGCCCGAAGGGCACAAAATAAAGGCAGAGGTTTGAAGGCGCTGGAAGAGGTCGGACTCACTGCTCTGGTCTCTTCTTGCAAGGCTCAAAGGCAGGTTTTGCAGTGCTGGGGCTCGATTGTGCAGACAGGAATGGAGAGCAGCCGACCTCCAGCCCACCCGAGACTTGCCGATCAATGGAAACGAGTGATTTACTGTGTCAGAAATAGCAATTATCCTTGGAAACGCAGCAAGATGATTAATTGCACCATGAGGCATTAATAGTTATGTCAAGAGTAGCTCCTTCAAAACATCAAAACAGAAAGGGTTTTAAGATCTAGCATTAATCTATAAGGGGAAAAAATACATTTTCCAAGTTAAGAAATCGGATCCAAATACCTAAAAAAATTCAGAAAATGCTGTAAAAGAAACGTGAATAGGAACAACATCATTAAGAAGGAGCATTTCAAATGGAATTATAATCCCCAACCAAAGTTCTCCAGTATAGAAGCAAAGAAAAAGAATTTTTTTGTATTTCCTGACTAGTGTGTTTAGTTTGGGGGGATGTGACATAACTGTGTATTTTCCCACCATTCAGAAAGTATAATTCCCCAAGTTATCACACGGAACACTTGTTCATTTAAGAAAAAAAAAAAAATTCTAAGCTTGCAAACCTGATGTGTTTTGCAGTATGATTAACTTGCTGGCTTCCAGAGTATTTAATTCAAACAAAGAAAAAGTTCAAAGAGTGGTTCAGTTCATCTTAGTAATTTTTTTCCCTGTGAACACAGAAAAATACAAATAACAGTTTATGTTGGTTTTGATAGATTTACAATACTGCTTGATTACACCCAGACCATCCTGAAGACATACTTCTTTTAGACTTTGCTATCAAGCAATTTTAAAGCCCAATGCATTGGAAATTAATTCCAGAAGAAAGGAAAGGAAAAGATTGCAGTTCTTTCGCTTTAGCTATTCTCGCTAACATTTGTGTTGCAAATGGCAATGGGGATAGGGGAAAGAGACGCTTATAGCAACATATTTATTTTGCAGCAAGAAAGGGCAGTGTGGATTTTTTTTTTAACTGCCTCTACATGAGAGGGTTTATACTATAACTGGCGATGACAAATATTGCATATCCAGCTGCGAGGGTTTCCAGTGATATAAAAGGTGTGTATGAAGCAGATCATGGTCTTCTAGAGGGATCAGTGCTTTTCCTACGGGAAATAACAGATTTCACCCGAGCACTGAAATGCTGCTCCCATCAGACGGGATACGAAGGACTGATCCAGAGCTGAAGTCTGTGAAAAGTCCCCAGGGCAGCTGCGACTTCCCTTGCTCTTGCAGGAGAATAAACCGTCTTTACACAACTATATTTACCCAAAGGGTTGCACTACTTTAGGGCTCTGTTTCAAAGATAACATTTCCAAGGCAGGTCCCTGGGGGGAGTGATGTGGTTACCGCTCCCGGGAAATGCGGAGGTGCCCACGCCACGTCCGCCGCTGGGCTTCTCCTCGCTGCTGGTTTA
The DNA here is from genome assembly GCA_013389945.1 of Fregata magnificens. NCBI lineage: Eukaryota > Metazoa > Chordata > Aves > Suliformes > Fregatidae > Fregata > Fregata magnificens. The sequence continues at coordinate 37,988 of WAAD01031659.1, forward strand.
GGGTAGGTTAAAAGTGGTGGTGCTGGGGACGAAAGGAAAACTAAAGGAAGCTTTTTGATAGGAAGTTTCACAGCTTGCTTCAGTATGCTATATATTGCTTTTTGGAAGCATTTTTAAATTGCCTGAAATACAGTCACGCAGTACTTCCAGCAGTCAGTCTGACCTGGGATATCAATATTTTGCAGTTTTTAATAAGAATGAAAAATCCCCAAAGTAAAGTTTACGCTGAATAGTGTTGGGTTTCTCATTTTGGGGTTGGTTTTGGTTTTTGTTTTTTTTTTTTAATGTTATGGTGCTGTTTTAAAAATGTCACAGTTGAGCCAGAGAGCGTGGTCACAGCTTCCAATTTAGTAGATCCTTCATTATTTAACTGCGGGGGGGGAAGTGAAAATATTTTCCTAAATAACCCTGTAGGACACCCGATCTCTGGGCAGGTATGACCATGCTGACCTCCACTTTGGCACTAGCACAAAAACCCCGCTGGACCTGCCAGACCTCCCGGGTTCACAGGGTGGTCACGACAAGCAAGCGATGGAAATATTTTTGAGATGAGCTGGGATTCCCTCTGAGATCCCAAATAGCACAAGCAGTCTGACTATTTAAAATTACTTTGAAGTTGCAGAGCACAACACCGGCCCATTCAGCCCCCGACGGCTGTTCGTTATCCCGCAGCAGCTCAGGGTTGCCAAGATCGAAGGTTGTCAGTTATAGAGAAATTCAGAGCCCCGGGAAGAAGACTTTGTGCTTAAAGCACAACCCGAGTTTGCCCAGATCCAGCTGATGCTTCTTGCCAGAAGCAGGCACGGGTGAAACACGGCACAGCTTCGGTCTCACACTAATGAACTTGCAAAATACCTGGTTTTGAGACCTGCTTGTCCAAATAAATACTGAATAACCCAGGCTTCCCCCGAACGCTCTGGTTTCTTAAACAGGCACAGCTCTAAAGCCCTGACTGTGAAGAAACACCATCTGAAAAGTATGGTGTGCTTATAGCATTCAACTAAAAAAAAAAAATTTAAAAAATTGTGTATATTATTCCTTCAATGACGAATTATTGCATGAATGAGGAATTCAAATGAGGGAAGAGAATTTCTGCCCCTTTCCTTTCAACTGTTGAAAGATATATTTTTTTAATTTTTTTTTTTAATTTAAAAAAGTCCCTGGGCATTGACAGTGCTGAAAGAAGCATTTTAAAACCAAAGCAAAGCTTCGAAGCCTTCAAGAACTGCTGGCACGGAGAAAACAGTGCCATCTGCTATTGCTCCTGTCTTCAAGGTGAGGGTTTTAGCTGCAGCCCTGGCAAACGGCTCGCAGGTACCCATCCTGCCCAGCTGCAGCCGCTCCCTGCTCTCGGATCAGCACCGTGTAACACACGTTACCCCTGCGTGCGCGTTAATTGGGGTCTGGAGGCACAAACCCAGAAAGCCATGAACTTTTCAAGGCCATTTTTTGGATGTTTCACTTTTTCATGTACTCAAAAGTTTGTTACCTAGCACTTTTTATTAGGTTTGGATGCTGAAGGGATGATGGCCGGTTGGTTTACCAGAGACCTGGTGTTGAAGCCCATATCCTGGATGGAAAGGGTCACTGAACAATGGGTCTTGTATCCCAAAAGCTTTTTCTCAAAAGCTTTTCCATGAGACACCGCTGCAGTTCCAAAACAGGATTTTCCTGCAGTGGCAAATGTGAAAACGCACTCGAGCGTTCTGCTCTGCTACTCGCAGAGCTGGCCAGTGCTGCGAGGAAGTAATAACTACGAATCCTCTGAGTATTTAAGCAAGTGGCAGCACAGGACTCCTTTTCGCTTGCCTTCTGCAAAAGCTTGTGCTGCTGGAAATTTTAAAGCCAACGCTGGGAAACACTGGCATCGAGCAAATCTTAAAGTTCCCTGAGCATCTGTGCAAAAAAACCTCCTGAATTGTAGATTTATGCCACTCCAGCAATGGGACAGACGTGTGCTGGGAGGTTCAGCAATACCACTGGTAACTCTGATTTTTTTTTTTTTTTTTTAAAGCCTTTAAATATTTACGACAAATGGCTCAGGAAGGAATGATACGTTATTCATTTTCATAGTTGTTCTGATAAAATTTCAAAATCAAACTTTGAGGAAAACACCTGGTGGCAAACACTTTATGGTGGGGGAAAAAACCCCGGATCAGCTGTGCTAGCACTTGAGATTTATTTGGTCAGCTATAGTTAATAGGAAATGCAAGTCTCCTAAAGAAATAACATTTTTCTTCTTGAGCTGTTGAGGAACACTGCATGGACCATAAATGATAATAAGGCCGTCTGCATGCTCAGGCAGATATTTGGCCGGGGGTTTGTTTTTCGGGGCGCCCTTCTCCCCTGGGAGCCTTGAGTGCACGCACCCTGCGCGCTCGCAGCGAGCTTGCTCTGAAGCTCAGCGGCCGGGCCAGCGGCGTGTTTTAGGTTCAGACCAATGCGGGAACAGCCACGTTTCCTTCTGGTTTGGGTCACTGAGTTTTTTTGCGTCCAAGCTCCAAATCAGCCCACGTTGACTTGAAACGCTGCCAGCCTGGCCTAAGATTTGAAAGTCTAAGTCTAACCAGGAAATCTCCTCTTGATGAAAGTCTGGGCGGGGGGAGAGAGCGTGATCTGTGTGCTATAGGCACTTCAATAATTTTATATCCGCAGTGAGTTTAGCATTCAAAAGACCCATTTAAAAAAAGTAAATGTTTGCAAAGCACAGCTCCATTTCATGTAAACTCTACCTAAACTTTACTATTTTGTATTAAGACATCTGAGAACGCACGAACCCCATTCATCAAACCTTTTCCATGCTGGTTAAGGCCTTCCTGTATGCCCCATCTCCCAGCAAACCACCCCAACGGCGCCGAAGCTGAATGCAATTGAGCTGGGCTCATCTGGGGACGATTCCCCTTGCTGCCATGTGGCCACATTGGGGGGGCTGGTGCCTATGGAGGGGGCATCACCATCACCCCGCGCTGGGACGGGAGCCCAAAAACCACAGGGACGCTTGTCTGGGGCGGAGGTGTGAATACGATAAGTTTGGATTTGCACAGAGCTGGTTTGGCAGGGCTGAGAAATGAAGGTCACGAAGTAAGGGGATCTGGGGTTATTTATACGTGGGGTGCTTGCCGCTGAGAGCAGCAACATTTGATTGGGGACCTCTCCCGGACGGAGCCCCCGCGCACCCAGGGGCACACACAGCCTGCCCCGGGGCACATCGGTTACCTGCAGGTTTCCTCCCACCCCTGTTTGCAAAATAACCTGCTTTTGGGCCGGCCTGAAGGGAAAATGTGTGTGGCTGAACGTGCCCGAGCTGGCGGCAGCATTTGTGGCATGAGTTGGGGGGAAAAATCCATCACAAGTCAGGTCCCTGGAGCTGAAGCATCTTTCATCTTCGTGCAAATGTTGAACTAGCACAAGTTAAAATTTCTTTTTAAAGCCTGCTGCTGGTTTGTGCAGCTTAATGATTTCGTCAGATTTTTTTAGTTAGTTATTTCCATTCTCTAAAGGCTCCTGGCTCTCTAACTTTTCTTCTTAACGGTATTTGCTGAGCATGTTTTCAAATTAAATGTTGATGAAAGACGCCTTGCTTAAGAGGATGGGGGTTTGAGGAGCACTCGGGCCTGATTCAGCCAAAGCGCTTGATTACCTTCAGTTTAATTTTACGAAGTAGTTAAGCACATGCCCAAAGCTAGGTATGTCCTTAAGTCCACCTCTGCTCAGCAAAGCATTTAAACACGTGCTTCGCTTTAACCAGAGACAAGGGATTTTTAGCATATGCTTAAATACTCCCCAGACCTGGAACCTGAGCAGCTCTGGCAGATGCCTTTCTGCCTTTCTAGAACTGGTGGATCTGTCAGACTGCTAAAAACATTAGAAAAAAATCCTTAAAATATCCTATTGCTGGTAAAAGCAAGAGCAGCTCCTCCCCAGTGGCACAGGCTGTCCCACAACGTCCTCCCCAGTTTGGGGCTGGAGGGACTATTGCCAGGGCAGGGAAGGGAGGGATGCTTTTCAAGTGAGTGAAGCTTTCTGGTTGCACTGACTGTCGTCTTGCTCTATATTTGGATGTTGTTGTACATGCAGAGTGCAGGTCCCTGCCTGAAGCCTGTGGGTGTTGCTGAAATACAGATAATAAATGGCTCATGTGATTCGGCTGGAGCTGCTTTGCTGAGTACGTCTGAGCCGTATTCCCTTTGCTGGATGTGCCTGTTGTGGTGGTGGTTTCTACAACACCCTTTCTGTTTTAAGGCTTCAAGCGTGTCGGTGTGTTTAAGACTAGACCTCGCTGGAGGGAAAGCTCAGACTGGAGATGTTCTGGGTAGAGCTTGGTGGTTTGTCAAAATGGTGAGCAGAGATGGTCTGAAGATGTGTCCAGCAAAACCAGGCAGGTTGGGATCAGTGGGGCTGCCCCTGAGATCACCTGTTCAGTTCCTGGGCATCTCCTGTGCTGAGTTTCTCTGAAACCTGTGAGATTGGCAGCACTCGAACTCTCAAATCAAATTATCCTGGAAAGCAGAAAGGCTCAAAGCCCTGGCTGAGCCAGAAATCGTTATTTTCTGGGATTCAGCAACAGCCTTAAATCACAGCTTCCGTAATCCAAATTTGGAAAAAGTGCCATTCAGATTTTTGATCCAGAGATGCACCATGATGCAGTCATTCAATAGCTGCCATAAGCACAGCGCCGGTGGCCAGAAGGGGTGACACCATCCTGTGCGTTGTTATCTGGTGCATCAGGCACCGTCACCCATGCCAGCAGGCACTCATCAGCCGTGGGTAAATAAAGGCTTCCCTTCTGTATTTAAAATAAAAAAATCTCTTTAATAACAGTGCACCCAACGCAAATGGCACCAAGCATCCTCCCTGCCGTCCGCTCCCGTGCCGCAGCGTCGAGACCGTGCGTGGCACAGGCGAGCATCGTGGGTGCCGGCTCCCGTCCTGTGCTTGGAAGCTGAAGGGATGATGAAATGCAACTGTTGCAGAGGTGCTTTGGGTTTATTCATTGGCACTTTGGGTAAAAAGCTATATTTTCCAGTGTAAGGAGTCTCCTCGCTCCCTGAAAGAAAACCAGCTGCTGATCACGTAGTTCTAGTGCCAGGCGAAGGGCTGGGGACTGGGAAAGAAGAGTAAATGAATAAAAAAATCAGTGCCAATTTTCAGATGGGGATGATCCAAGTACCACAAAAAGATCAGATTTTCAGATTTGTTCCCAACTGTCCGGCTCAAGCTCATCCTTAGCATAGGACAACGCAAAAGGCTAGATCCAAAGAGCTCTCAAGTTTTTTGGATTCAGGGATCTGCCCTGGTTGTTTACAGATGTAGCTCCCTCGTCGCCTGTCTAGTCCCCTCTTGTTTGCTTTGGCTGTGCAGCTCTATTGGTATAGACTCCCTGCTTTTTTTTTTTTTTTTTTTTCCCAAGGCATGGGGGACATTTAACAAATCACATTTTTTTTTCAGAATAAATTCCTTCTCTGCAAAGCTCTTGGCTATTCCTATCTTTTTTAAAAGTCTTTAAAAAAAAAAAAAAAGTTGTTTGTGGTGCTAACAGTATGGAATGAGCTAAAGCTTTATGCCATTTTTAGCGCTCTTGGAACAGAGAGAACTGGAAGAACTGAAAATATATGCTTAATCGCCCCCAGGAAAGACTGCCATAATATTTTGGGTTGCATAAGCAAACTAAATTGGAAATCTGGAATCTATTCAAGACCTTTTGATCAGGGAGCTTTGCAAGTGCAGAAAAGTAAAAACACAGACAGATGGGGATTAGAGTTGAGCATCAGGAGAATAATTTCCTCTTTTAATTTCAGTTCCGCCAACATATAAAAAGCATTAACAATCCAGTTACGTAACGTGCGTCAGAGCCCAGCTATACGGAGCAGTAATGCTCGGTGTAATTAAGCCATTACACAGCCTATGTTTGCTGCATGGAGGTAGCAGTCGCTTTGCGCAAGCAAACGAACCCACCCCCCCCACCCCCCTTCAAAAATCTGGGCAAATGTCCTGGCCAAATGTCCTGGCCAAAATTAGAACCAGTTATCGAGGCTAATAGGAGCTGCAGGGGGTTCAGGGAAAATTGAAGCCTGCTCTGAGATACTGCTGCACTTACAAAATCCAACTGACAATCACTTGCAAACCCCAATCCACCCTGTGTTTCTCCATCTTTGTCACCAAATCAGTTTCCGTAGGAGAAGGGAGATTAGGCTGAGGAGCAAGCGGAGATATTTTTGCTGATTGTTCGACACTGGGAACAATAGTCCATGATATACTTTGTGTCATTCTAATAGTAGGATCTCCGAGAGAAGGCACTGCAACGTTTACAGGCTGGCAAGAGCCCCACAAATTCGAGGCTGCAAAGGCTGGCAGAACGGATTAGATTTCTGTTCTTGCCTGTTTTCCTCTTCTCAGAGGATATTTTTGCATACAGTGGCTGATGCAGAGTGATACAAAAAACTACCAAGAGGACGGTCTGAAAAAGAGCCACTTACATTTCAGGTTCGACTAACTGGACATGGCTTCTGAACAGGTTTTAAAGAGTCTCTGATACCCCAGGACATCGATATTAAGAACTATTTGCCTACTGCGATCAACTCCCTAGGCTGCTGATGTCTGCAGCTTTTAGATAAAAGGCACTTCTTCCAGGTAGCTGATTTTTTTTTTTTTTTTTTTAAGTGCTTTGGGTCTTTTTTGCAAGCAGGTTTAACTGCAGTTACTTTTGCTTGCATTTCACTCTTATTACATGAACTTAGGTAGCAGTAGGACTGAGATTTCACAGAGCAGTTCTGCTTTTCTTCATTTCAATTAATATCGCATATGGGAAGACATCTGTATTTTTGGCATCGCTTTACGATGCTCTGCATAGGCATGAGCTCAGAGGAGCCTTGATGAAGTCTCTGCAGTGGGAGCAGAGCTGCCCTGGGCATTTTCCTCCTGCCCTGAGGAATCCCAGTTTGGCCAAGACAAACCCTTGGAGCTCTCCCATGGCAGCCCTCGCTCTGGCCCTTTGCGGGAGGGATGTGGCGAGGAAATCCCGACCTCTGGGCAAGCCTGAAAGAGTATCTGAGGGCAACCGGTAACCTTTGCAGATTAGAGCTGCTTGAAGGCTGTTGGTTTAGGCGCTGCACTGGGCTCAGGATTTGGGAATACGCAGTTGCTTTCCATACCGAATTGCTGAGCAAGCGTGGAGCCCAGCTGTTCGTCAGACCTGGGGACTGTGGTTATTTTTGGACCACAAGAAGACCACAACAAGAAGTTAGTCATGTCTGAGTGGTACTCTCCAGGCTGTTTTGCCACAGTAAATAAATAAAAATAAGACAGAAGCACTAAAAAATTAGTTTTACGCATGACTGGCACGTCACTTCCATTCAAATGGGTTACACCGTAGGTGCACATGAGATCATAGGCTGCTATTTAAGGAGGAAACCTCTACTTACATAAATGTCTGATTATGCAACTGTCATGGAAACCACAGATGACAAAGATGTATTAGATTAACTTGTCCATTCCCTCAGAGCGCAGGATTGTTCCTTGTGGTTTATTTTTTGCTCAAGATTTCAAGAAATGATCAGTGGCTGCTGGATGCCTAGCTTGAGAAGAAATGATTTATAGTATGAGCTGAGCTGTCACTTTTCTAAAGGTGATTTGCTTTGGAAACTCAAGGATAGAAGCGCTTAAAGTCACCGGTCGCATCCAACGATCCTCACACCAGCGTTTCGTTCAGCCCTGTGCTTATATTTTTGGAGAACCATTGCTTTCATTACTTAAAATACATGCCAGAGTCTTAAAGGACATTCTTCTAGTGTTCTGCCTGATCTTTCTTTAATTTTCATCCCCTAACTCTGTTGTCTTTCCAAATAATACTCCATTTTCTCTGGTTTTGCACCCTGCCAGCGCGTCCCTCGTTCGCTGTTGTTGCTTAGCCAAGCTATACAAATTTAGCTGTTCTTAATCTTTTCTCATAGGTCGGTCTTTCTAGCCACGCTCATTTTTGCTGCTACACAGGGAAATCAGCGGAGATTAGTATTTTAATCTTCTTTCCCTGTTCAAAGAAACCCCAGGAACTGTACACGGTGAATGGTTTTCCTGTGACTTTAAATTAAAATGTTTAAATAAATGTATTTATATTTTTTTTTCTCAACTTTCACCTCTCGTTCCTCTCTGTCATTGATTTATCTGCTCTTCTGCCATATTACAAAGAGGCTTTTTTTTTTTTTTTAACAGATGAAACTTCAGTTTGGTTTCTTAGCATGAACGGCTAAAATTGTTACGTCATGAGCTATGCGGTTTAGTCTCACCCATGCTAATTCTGCAGAATTAACTTGAACTGGTTTTAAACCAAAGCCTCTGGGTTGTCTGGTCCCAGCAGACTTGGGATTTGGGAGGATATGTAGTGGTACGAAGACTAAAAGATTAATGCTGCCAGTAGTATTTACTCTCATTTGTGTAAACTGGTTCCTCTCCTCTTGCATTTTCTGTTGGCTCACAACGTATTTGGTTGCTGTTATCTTCCTTGAAGTCGGTCTGCTTGCTCTCTCTTAATCCCAATGGCTGCTGAACTCTCTTGCTCCCCCCATGTCCAACCCAGATACTGATGTATAATTGCAATATGCACCTTTGGTTCTTAAGACCTACTTAGGACCATGTTTAAAGAGTTTTAAACAGTAAATGCTTTTTATCTGTAGCTGGGCTTTACCCAGGGTCACTGGGCAAATTAAATTTAGGCTCCATCAGATCCCAGTAAGGAAACAGACTGCAGAGTTGGGGCTTCTCCTCTGACAGGAGGTCCCAGACCCAACGCGTACCCGTTCATTAACTGTCGGTGCCAATGGGAAAGCTGCCACCGCTGCTGCAGAATATGGGGAGAAGCCGATACCTGATGAGCAGGAACTCAAAATACAAAAGGGCTTCGCACTGAATTGTTGCATCAGGCTTACGAGCTAATTCTGGTCTTGCTGAAGTCATTTGAAAAACTCTTTTAGTGTGGGCATGGTTCCCGCCGACAATCCTGCCAAGCACCTCGGCGCTAACCTACACCACCTCTCCTGTCTCCCCATGCAGCTCCGGGGCTATTTTAGCTGAGGCTGTCAGCTGAGCTGAATTGTTGCATTATGTGGTGGCTTTGCAATGTGGAAAAGTGTTCAGGAGGGACCACTCTCTAAATGAGAGGAGAGTTATTGAGTCTCCAGAGCCAATTCAGTCATTGATTTTTTTTTTTTTTTATATTTATTATTTTATTATTTTTTCCAGAGGCGGCTGATACAGGGAGCAATTACAGTGGTGATTTTTCTGTGATATGGATCTCAACTGACCATGCAGTGGAGGGACGTGTGCTTATTTCACATAAAACCCCACTACGGGGCAATGCTTTCCAGCCACTACTGAACCGAGACAGATTTGACCCTAGAGATGAAAATTCAGATTGTAATGTCTCACCCTGTGTATCCTTCCATCAGCGAGAAGACAATGAAATGTAGTGCTTATGGGATGATTTATAAGACCAAAGCACTCCAACTACTCATCTTAAATCACAGCAATTGGACTACGTATAGGCAAGCAGACTTTTTTTTGGAGCAGGTCAGATGAGTTCCAACCTCCTCTTCAAATATTTAAGGGAAGTCCTTCAAAGCAAGAACCTGCTTCGTTGCACTTCTTAAAAGAACGAGCTACCCCAGGGAGAACTTGCCTGGTCCCCTCCCCGTTCCTCCGCAGCAGATGCCCACGTTGCTGCTGTCCCCTCTTCCACGAATAGACACATTTCCAGAGGAATGATCCCTGAATTTCATCTGTAAGAGCCTTTGAGATCCTTCTAAATAATTTCAGCATGAGCTATCGTTAGGAAGCTAAAAATCAAAGGCACGAGGACCAGCGTATTTAATAAGATGGAAAAGGCTCTCAGCAAAATGAGAACCACATTGAAGGATTTGGGAGCTTCGCCCTGTATGGATTCCGAAAGGGGTCACGGGTTCACGGTGCGCTGGCAAGCACAGAGATGCTGTGTATTCAGCGTAGGCAGTAATTACACCTCCTCTTTCTAAATTATGTTATCAGGAAACATCTATATTGTTTGCATGGGTCTAGATTACGCTCTGAGAATAGAATGTTCTCTGCATAGAGAGCGCGGCTGGAGTAAATCAATGAGGATGCACTCAGAAACATCAATTAAAGGTAATACAAGTCTTTAGCACAGTATCAGGGAGCTAGCAGAGTCTGAAATTCCTATTTTCCTTACCCTGCCTTCCTCCCTAGGAAAGCGACAAAGCAGAACTACTCAGAAATTCATAAGGTTTAAAAATAAAATACTTGTCTCCCCTTATCCTCGTGTTTACTCAGGTTTTTACTCGGTGCCGTTTCTCAGCATAGTAAATGAACGTAGTGTTTTTCTTCAAGAGATGTCAGACTTCTGCTGGGGTAAGGGGTTGCCCTTCTGCAAGTGTCACTAGTTGAGTACCTTGGTTTCGGGGTGTTTGCTTTGGGACACCTGCAATCTGACTTCCTGAGATGCCGAGAGCCCGCTGCTGCTTCCAGCGGGAGTTAAGGTTTCCCAGCCCTGCTGAAAATCAGTTCCCAGGCTCCTTCAGACCAGCACCTAGAAACTGCAGATTTTTCAAAGTCAACAGTTACCTCTGAATATAAAACAGCAGCAACTCTACAATAAAAGTGGAAACAAAATCCAGACCTTTTGCCTTCCTACTAGGTAATACCTGGTGCTTGTTTGCAGAAGGGTTAGGGATCTGGCCACCTTTGGACGTAATTAGTAAGGGAGGTGTACGTAAATGCCATCAACACATTCGCCGCTGCTCCCAGCGATTTCCTGTTATTGATGAAAACGGGAAATTAACGTGAATCTGCCTTCAGTCTATTAATTCTGTGCCCCATTTGCAGCCGTTAATTCAAATGCGAAATCTGAGCCTGAGTTTGAGCCTCCCCTGTGCTCAAAGCAGTTCATGCACAGGCTTCCTGTTCAGGCCCATTTGTTACCTACGTGACACTCATCCATCATCATGATTGTAATGGTGAGAGGTGGAAAATTTTCCCCTAGCTACTCGGAAGAAAAAGGACCTTACGTAGAATTTATAAGCTTCTTCAGCTGAGCTAATTATTCAGGAAATGGTATTTTTCATTGCAAGAAGCACAGGCGAGCAGATTCCGTTCATAACTCAAATATGAAACAGCTTTAGCACCTTTGGTTTTAATGGCTTATTTTATTAATGTTAAGGTGGGGTTTTTTAGGGTTTGGGGTTTTTTTTTTTTTTTGAATGCTTTTTCCCTTCGGGCAGAAAGCTGCTCCCTTTTCGTCACAGCCTCGATAATGAATTGCAGTGTACAAAGCCGGTCATACAATACGCAGCGGCGCCAGCGCAGAGCGAGAATCTTTGGGAAGAGTTTCCATAGAAACATTGACGTCCTCCTGGCGAACAGGACACCGAGTTCCTTCAATGGGAGGTATGGGGTTTTAAAGGAGCAGCGAGGTGGCGGGAAGCCAATCCAGCAGAGCTATGACTCTGCATCTCCCAACAGAATAGGGGGTTTGAGCTGTTGGGAGAAAAAAAAAAAAAAATAACCCAATTACCCTCGCATTATCAAAATGTCGGGTTTGGTGGTTGCTGCTTGAACGGTGCTGTATATAGCCTGGTAAATAATTAAACTGCTGACCGCAGAGCGCGTGAGAGCTGGCAGCCAAAAAACATAAATACTCAAGGCTGTGAACTAGCAGCTTCTAAAAAAATCTTGTCAGATTTTGTCACAGACTCCATCCCCAGAAGCCTTAAATTCAGCACAAATCGGCATGACGCAGGCATAAACCTCCCGGGGACGAACAAGGTTGCACCCCGGCGATGCGCGCCCTCCCCTTCCCTGCTTGTCTTGGAATGAGACAAGTGTTTTGCTAATGTTCCAGCTCTGTGTTTTAAATAGCCTCATGTCTACCCAGCTAAATAGTGGCAGAGCAGCCCTGTCTGGAAGAGGCTGTTTCTAGAAGGAAAACAGTCAGAGGAAATGTTTTTGCCAGAAATGTTGGAAATCATACAAAACAAAAAGGGAGCGTGCAAAAGAATTCGCCGCCGAGCGCTCCCCGTTTTTTTTGTTCAGGCTCACGAAAGGCTTTGTTTCGGAGCAATCCCCAGATAAGATTAATGAAGGTGACAGACGTCCCTTCTCGGAAAGAGTGTGACCCACCCCAAGGCCCCGTCCGACGCCCGGGGACGCCGGCTGGAGCCCTTCCACCGGCTGCAGGAGCTTTGGCTCTGGACCTGGGAGCTAGCGTGCCTCAGCCTGAAAAAGCGAGCAGCCAGCTGATCCAACCTGGTTGCTCTCAGCCTTCATGGCATCCTCCGGCTCTTTGACTCCGAGCTGGGTATCTCTATCACAATTCAGACAACTCTCTGGTGCAGTCTGATACACCTCAATTAGGGTCTTATGTGTGTCACTCTCCCAAATACCCGAGCACCTTCCCATGGTGAGTTATGTGAGGTGAGGAGCACCTATTACAGCTCGTCCCCTGTTTCTCTCCAGCACTGATATTGCAGGGGTGACTCGTTGCTTACCCAGCGAATCCCTGTGGTATGTGCTTTGCTTCGTGAAGGCGAGCTGGCGGGACGGTGTGCTCCACCGGGACAAAGCGGAGCTCACAGGGAGCTTTGCTACCTGCAGGAGCGGGTCCCACAGGCTTGAACCAGCCCCATCCCCTCTGCAAGCGAGCTTGTGTTATTTGAAAGTGTTATTCTTGCAGTTTTGCATCCGTCTGGTTTTGTGTGCAAAGCTTAAAATCTCTCCAGACTGATTACCAGAAAATATACAGCATCCACAACTCCATCACAGTTTCACGGGAGCCTCAGGTACCCTGCACCTTTCGTAGTCTGCTCCAGATAGTCTTAAATCAGGCACCGAAGGCAAACTGCTCTTGTGAGGATGCTGACCTTAATCACTTGTCCTTTGCAACGCTCAGAAAATGTGGCCATTTATACTGCTGTTACTACAATACTGAGAACTCTACGCTGAAAGTTAAATTATTTCAAATCAATATGGTTATGATGCTACATGAAGTTCTGCTTTATAATTTTATAGCAAAGACATCCATTTATTCAGTGGGCTCCAGATAGGATGTTTGGTACCGGATACGGAATTGATCTATTTGCAGAATGTTTGCGTGGAGATTATTTTGCTTAAACCTGTTCAGCAAGATTCACTGTAGACACGGAAAGACAGAAAAGTCAGAAGATCTCAAAGAAGTGTCTTGAGTTTTAGGGGTTGTTTCAAAGGATGACGGCAGGAATTACTTTCAAGGGAATAGGAAGAGAGGGTAAAAAAGATCCCCACCTTCCTGAACAGTACCCAGCTCTTCTCATCCATTAGTCTCAAAGTGTTTTGCTACAGAATAAAAAATACTTTATCCTGTTTTGCAGATGCAGAAGCCTTAGAAATAAGGACCAGTTTAGAATGAGAGCCTTTTTACTTGAGCATTTCGTCCTTACTCACAATTTAAGTCAATTGAAGGTTCGTTATTCTTTCTTGATTAACATCGCTTTATAAGGTGTTCAGCTAGCACGGCGATGAACTCGATTTAAATACCCAGGTAGGCTGGATTTGCGTGCACCGGGAAGGGCAGAAGACAAACCTGACCCACGCGCCCACCACGATAAGGCAGCTGGGTCAGAGGTGGGGCTGAGGGCAACGCCTGGCCCTGCTATCCGGAGAAGCAGGGACTCGGGGCGCCCAGCATCCGGCTGCCCGACCCGCGGTGCACGAGGCTCTCGTTCTGCCGTGGACCTATTTGTACACACACAAAAAGAGAGTGCTTAATTATATTGAATTACGAAGGAATACAGTTAAAGTGGGGGGGACACGCTGGTTTGACTGCGGTTGTACCCTCCAAGCACTTTGACGTGGTATTTCTGCAAAAGCGAGCAATAACTGGAATTATCTACTTGACCGATATTAAACTGGTGCATTATAGCGGTCCTGAATTTCTTCTAAACCACATCTTATTACAGCACCTCCTATGCCAAGGGTGCTTTCTCTTCCAGATTATCTGAACAACTGCGGTGCTGGGTGCACATTCTTTATTGGCATTGAAGCTGCTTACGAGGCCCTGGCCGAGCAAACCCTCTTTACAGACACTTAATTGAGAAGTTGCACTTAAGTCTTATGAAACCTGATGGACCCTGATCACCCCCCTTGGTGCAGTACCGAACCGGGAGGCAAACTCCTCATCGAATAAAAAGTAATTCCCACTAAGGGCAGATTTATCTGCAAGCTGAAGGGGACGGGGGCTGCAAAGCCACTAGCAGAACCACGCACCGTGCTGAGGGGCTACGGCGATGCCTCGGTGAATCTATACAGGCTCATGCTTAGTGGACAGATGCTACGAATGTCTCTGCATACTGCTTAAAAACTTGTGTTTGACTTAAAAAGTGAGAAGAGAGCCAATTCCCTTTCCATGCATCTTGTAGTTGAGAGCTGTCAAACATAATATAGATGTTTATATTCAGGCGGCTCTGTTTAGATGAAGCATTAGTATCCCGCTCGCTAGCTGAATCAGGACAGTCTTTCTCTGCACCTGAGCCTACGTGGTCATTTCCTTTAGGTGGAACTTCTGGAAAACTGCAGCCACGGGGAACCGCAGCCAGCAGACACTGTGCAAATCCACTACCCAGACCCACTCCTTCTCCTGGACTCGAGCCTATGCAAACAGCAGGGAAATTGTATTCTCTGTGATATATCGTTTGAGCTCTCCCTCCAGCAGATCCTGCTTCTTTCTCACATCAGCTCCTCTACTGAATCTAGGACACGGGAGATGCTCAGTCCTGCCTTCTGGGCTCTCGTCCATCAGATTTGCAACATTTTTGTGATACGACAGTAATCGCAAGCTGCTTGCATTAAACGGGAAGCTATCAGAAAAGCCTTTCCAAAGGGCTCTTAGTCTTGATCACTCTTTGTATTTAGCAGAAAACAAAGTATTTCTTTCAATAATGAAAAAATAATTCCCTCCTTATCCTTCAAAATGGTGGCGGGTTTCTGCTCCTCAGCCATGATACAAACCCACTGCAGTAGCCATTTTGAACACCTAAATTTTCTATAAACAGCTGAAATGTGCAAAGCGAGGAGCCCATCGCTTCAAACACCGCGCTGGAGATCGAGCCTGTAATACAGAATAACAAAAAGATGTTAAAGATGGGAATTTGATACCAAAAATTAAGCATGGCCATAACAATTACAGCCATCTAGTGGGCAAAAGTTTTTAAAAAAATAAAAATAGTATTGATATTCAATTTCAACAGTAAAATACCTGTAAATGAAAGAGGTCTAGCAAATAACCTGGGGGGGGAGCTTGCACCATTTTTTTTACTATTCTTCAGGAATACATCAAATCTTAAATATTTTCCTTCTTGCCTTGTACTCTGGAAATATTAGGTCTCATCTGGTGCTACTGATCTAACACGGGACTTGCTGAGAATATCCGATGAAGTGTGTTATTGCTCACGCTTCAGCTGAAGGGACGGGACTGATTTTTTTAACAGAGATTTCCTCGCTCCAAATGGTTCATTAAATTTTAAAGTTAGATATATGACAACACAAGCTTTAACTTAAGTAGATGGCAACAAATCAACAGGCTTCACAGAGTGATTAAGGATCTCTTTCTTCAAATGCTTTGTAAATATTCTTTTGGCTCTTGATGTCATCCATCATTTTTCAGGAGCTCCTCAGGCTTCACAGGGTATTTTATGTTCGATAGGATCTCTAGTGAATTTCCACTGAAAAAGCAAATTGGAAAGTAAGTATTTCATCTAAATCTTTGCATATCAAAAGGAAGAAAAAGTAAATCCCTTTCTTTATCTTACTTTTATGTGGAGCATATGGGCTGAAACCATGAACTTCAGATCTGAACTCCAAAAACTCCAAAGCATTTTGATTCAGCCCATAATAAAATCTGCACTGGGATTTCACAACAATGCTTTTTAATCCACTTCGGAGGAGGGAAAAGATTCTCGGTGAGAGGGTTCGGTCTATTAGAAGTTTTTGGATTGTTGGGTTTCTTTTAAACTTAGTCATCTGTATTCAAGATTTTAAAAACATATTTACAGAACAAACAAACCTTCTCAGAGTAATCTCCGCAGGCTTTTGATTGCATGCCTTGGAGTGGAAGAACAGGCTATAGGATTTTTTAACCCTATGACAAGAAATAACTGGCCGTGAATTTTGGAAATCCTCTTTGGCATGTGTTCAAGCCGGTATTCATGCAAACCGCCCCATGCCAATCTCCTGACTCATCCCCAACGGCAGTTTCTGACACTCATCCCATCCCTCCCTGACCTTGCCTAGGAAGAAAACAAAGCAGCTCCTCCCTTCCTTCCTGAAAGCTCATGCGCTCACACTGCTGCTGAACGGGTGTATCTATCTTCTGTATTTCCAAGTATTTAATTTGAGGTCTGATCTTGTGCCTGCAGATCTCGAAGGGGAGTTTGTCACTGTGTCATTCGTCTCGACGCCCGAGTCCCAGGGCACAGAGCAGCTCACGGTGCGTCCTTCTGCCAGCCCTGGTTTCACGTTCAGGGCATGAGAAACTCTTTGCAGCAAGTACGTAAAATTCTCTTTGCACCTCTGGTGCAAATCTCTTTGAAGACAGCTATATGTCAAATATAGCATTATGTTGCTTCTAAATCCTATATATATTTATAGGACTCAACGATCCTTATGGGTCCCTTCCAACTCGAGATAGATACTTTATGATATATATAATTTATATATTATTTACATAGTGTATAAATATCCAAGTAACCATTATCCAGAGGCAGACAATGTTTGCACAGCAAAATGTTGTTTAAATACCACAGTCCTGCAGAATCTCGTGTGTTGGATTAAATCTCGACCCACACTTGTTTGTGCTAATTGCAGGAGGGCTTTTTCCTCGTCCTACAGGCGAGAGGTGAGGAGTGAAGGGCAGAAGCTCAGCTGCTCTAACTGTGAATTTCTTGACCTCTGACAGTTTGGGTTTTTTTTAATCACAGCCTTTTCTAAGCATAGGCTGTGCGGTATAACATGCCATATAAAATCTCTGATAGATACAGAGCTAGACTTCTGATGCAGTTACTGGTATTTCATTAACCTTTATCTTGACAAGTGGAAATAACACTCTGTGATTCAGGGTAAATTTTTCACTTGCAGAGAAAAATGGTGCCAAAAGAAAGCAAATGGGCTAGAAATTAATAAATACAAATCTCAACAGCAAAAATCAACTTCCAGCTGGACTTGGCCCCTTGTGCATGTTTCGGACGTGTTGGGCTGTTGTGATGATGCTCTGCAGGGCACGGCAGAGCCACGGCTTGCACATCGCTCAGGAGCCCATGGGCGACCGCAGCCAGCACTGGGGACAGGGGTGGCCCCCCTCCAGGCTCCCTCCCCTGCTTTTTCCACCCAGATGAAGACATAGGTCTCGAGGATTGTCCACCCCGCCTTGGGCTGTGGCCCGTCCATGCTGCGTCAGGTCTGCGGCCCTGTGGTCCCACTGGGCTCAGCTGCAAAATGCTTCTTGCTCTGCAAAAAGGCTGCTCGCAGTCACGGTCCCGATGATGTGGGTATGCAACCGCTGACCCGCCGAAATCCCAGGGAAAACCATTTCTAGGAGGGCCTGAGCTAAATACAGCCTCTCTTAGACTGCAGACTTGCCGGTAGCCGGCAGAGTCCCCCAGAGGAGACGACAGAGCTGGTGAGTAATAAGGATAACTGATGTTTTTTTCCAAGTCGAAACCAGCCTGACTCACCACTATTTTGTTTCTTTTATTGTTATTTGTATTGCTCTGATGCCAGACAGCAGATCTCAGTTATTGAGCCCAGGGTTTTATCACCATATAACAGGGGAAAGTGCCCTCTGAAATGCTTCCAAACTAAATCAGTAGGAGGGGAAAAAGAAAAAGCCAAGCCGCTTGCTCACGGCTGCCCTGTAATTCAGGGCTGAAAACCTCCAATGCTCTGCTCCTAACTAAGCACCTTCACTCACCCACGGTGGCATATTTTCCAGCTGGCCTTGCCTCGCTCTAAGCCTAGGTTTATAAATAGTCAATACCATCTAGTTCTCCAAATAAGAGATCTGCTTAGAGCACGCGTTCCTGGACCCTCGTGCTCCGGGGAGGACTCGTTGCCGGCAGGGGCTGCTCATATCTGCAGCTTTCTATCAAGATGCTGATCTGAGGCTGCAGGAGAGCAAAACATGCCATCAGAAAATGAGGAGGAGAAGGTAGATACACCACGGGTATGGCAGAGGCCACCCCTGCCCCATTCGCTCTGACCGTGCTGTCCTCCAGCGAGCGGCACAACCCTGCACAACCAGCTCCTGCTCCTCTTTTAGATGAAGTCAGGATCTATTCCTGGGCAGGGCTGCCATGGAAAATGTCTCTGTGGAGCTGGAATTTGCCAGGGATAACATCTCTCTCAGGCCAGTATCTAGCACAGGATAAGATTCCTACTGTTTGTGATACACATCAGCCTCTTGAGGCTTTTGCGACACCCTGGGTGTTGCTGGTGCAGGGAGCAGTCATACCCACCATCGTATCTGCAAAGCAGAAGATACGCATCTATCCCTTGAAAGCCACGATCCCTACCCCGAGAAGTTTAATAAAATATAAGGGCCTGGATCTGGTAATGTCAATAGAAGCAGAATTATTCCCAGATCCAGAGAGAAAAGTACAAATGAAGAAAACCTAGATGTCAGAGACAAAAGCTGCCTGGGAGATCAATGCAGAAAAGCTCTGCGAAAGGTCTGGGGTTTAATGAGAGATGAGTAGGATGGGACTTGGCATAGAGAAAAGCTATCAGGAACAGCAGAGAAGAACATGAGATGAAGATAGTGAGAGGAGACAGAGAACAGCTGGAAGAGGAGGCTGGGAGGAAAGCAGGTAGAGGGGGGTAAATTTTGGCTTGTGTGCACCAATGAAACAGCTACAGCCGCTGCAAGGCCTGGCCAAGCACTGGGAAAAGCCAAAGGTTATAGAGGAGCCATGCAGAGAGCAAAGCTGCTCGGCTGCTGTAGGGGCACAGAAGTGGCGGTGACCCTCTTGGACAGGCATCCCCGCGGCGGGCACAGGGCTGCTCCCAGGCTCTGCCCTGGCCCAAGCTTTGGAGGCAGCTTCTCCATTTCTGGGGTTTGTTTGGGTTTTTTTCTAAAGCAGAGCCCAGAGGGGTTCAGCAGTGGCAGCTCCAACTTCTGCCCAAGCTCCCCAGGGCCTCCGAGTGCCCCAGCATCCGCTGACAATGACCCTAAACCTGAACTAAGCGTGAACTGAGCCCACCCCAGACCAGCCGCGGCGCCTTCGCCACCGAACGGCAGCACGGCAGGCAGGCAGAGGGGCAAGGGGTTGTTCAAACCGATCTCGGCTCGCATCTTGGCTTGGGAAGATATGCCTGGCATTTTTGTCAGCAGTGTCTCTTGAAATAAATCATCAGCCGTTCTGGAGAACCGTGCCTGTGTATTAGGACAATTATTGCTTTCTTTCAGCCTCGGCTGCATAAAAGTGCATTGCTTCTCTTTATGAGAAATTCTCATCTCCTTCTGTCAGTCATTTTGTCTCAGCAGGGAAAAAAATCCCCAAGCCCTGTCATATCAGAAAATGAGAAAATTATCAATATCTAAAGTGTGTGTGAAAAATACGAGCTCTTTCTCCATTTGGGAGAAAGGATCTTGGTTGTAACGTCTTCTAAATGTTAGCAGCTTCTCAGACATTCAAAAATGTTAATGATCCTAAGGTACTAAAATAGCTTGCCATAGAGTTCTCCATATTAAAAATACTGTCTTGCCCTCTGCAGCCATCTAGAAGACTCTATCATAGATCAATGGTCCTACACATCGCTTTATGTATTCAGAAAGCAGAGTGAGGATTAGTATATTCATGCAGACACAACAGGCTCTGATGATTGCCTGCGTATCTGGAGTTAGGATCGAGCTTCGGTGCCTGAGATCAGCTTAATAAATACTATCAGCTTCCTTCCACCGAGCGCAGGAATAGAAAAAAATCTCTCAATAGCTGTAGCTTTGAATAGGAATCCTTGAGTAAAGTCAATCTCTCTACTTCAGATTTCCGCTGGCCTCGTTACGCTGCCTTGGGGAAAGAGGAGGGACTCGGGAGGTGACAGCCCCAAGCCCCGCAGCTGAGCCAGCCGGGTTGCAGAGGGGGTCCCTGCCAGCCCCAGGAATGACCCCCCTGTCGCAGGGGTGTCTGAGCCAGTCCCGGCGTCCTCCTTCCCCTGACGAGCAGCAGCTGACTCTACCCGCTGCCCTTCCAGGGGGAAGGCGGGTGTTTGGGTGAGGGGGCTCAGCCTCCTGTCCTTCTCTCCTAGAGCCATGCACAGATCCCTGCGGTGTCCGGGGGCTTGCGCTGTCGTTGCTTTCAAAACAGTTGCTTTTGGAGTCAGCTCCCCATGGGAAACCTGGGAGCCGCTCCTTCCCTCCCTCAGGCTGTCTGCAGACTCCAGCAGACCTCACCTCCTTTGGTTGCACGCACCTCCTGTCCCGGTGCCTTGGGCTGGGACCCACAAACGTGCACCTCCAGATGCTTCGGCACAGCCTGAAGCAGCCAAGGCTGCCGCGTGCCACGAGACCAGAGGTCTGAGTCGCATCCCCAGGCATGCAGAAGAGTGGTTTAATTCAGATCTAAACCTTATTAATGCTACCTGGAATCACAGGTCTGAGTCTTGGCACCCGTGAAGCTGGCTGGCTTGGGGCACGAGTGGAGGAAAGCGCAGGAACTCGCTGCTTCTACGGCACTCCTGTGGCAGGACTCACAATTAGGTTTGAATCTGTTCTGCTTTTGTCCTTTTCAAATATCTGTCCCTTTTGCTTTTATGAGCCATCAATTGTTTTATTTCCCTATCAGATTAGTTTGTTCCTCTCACCGTAGCTTTGGGCTTTTGCAGCTGAATGGGACCCAGGAGACCTGAGCATCAGGACTGAAGACACAGTACAACACAAAAAGGGCAGCTGCTGCTCAGCAGACACCACAAACCACTTAAAATGTCTTTTGTTTGTTAGCTATTGTTAGTTAAATATAGTACCTGTAGCTTGAACAATAGGCAGTGGCAGACTACGTGCTCTGTGCGCTTACGGGCTATTACCGAGCACCGAGGTGAGGCTTTAACACAGGAGGCCAGAGGCAGAGTACAACAAATTTGCCTAGAAAGCCCTCATAACCATTATAACCGGCCCATTAGCAGAGCTACCGAGGAGACTACATAAATGACGTTTATTGCGTTTCTGTGAGCCCACAGTGGGGAAGTTTATTTAAACAATTTCGTGCACGGAAAGGTGGATGTCGGCAGGGCTTTGGGCTCTGGAGCTGTGGGATGGTAGACGGAGCTGGGGGAGTGCTGCTCCAGGAGAGAGGTCCAGGGCACCCCAGGTGGGCCACCCACACTGGGCCCCTCTTCCTCCCACACCAAGGTGTGCTGCACCCCAAGGAGAGGCTTCCTACCCTTCTTCGAGCCAGGCAGGTTATTTCTGGGATGCTCGAGCTAGAAGCAAGGGTCCCGCTGCCCCGCCGGCAGATAGATCCCCCCTGACCTGCCGGGATCCCAGTCCCATCCCAGCTGGGTGTTGCGTTGCGCCTGCGCTGCTCTTCGGCTGCCTACAGACAAGAAACGGGGCATTTTCAGACACTTAAGCAAGTGCTTTCTCAAAACTTTGTGGTGGGACTCCAAAGGGAGTTACTGTTTGCATGAATCAGTCCAGAGCTTTTTGGATGCTCCAAGTGAATGAAACGTGAATTTTTTTTTTTCCATTAATTTCCTTAGTTCTGAAGCTGAACTGAGTTTTCTGATCTAATTAGCCCTCCCTTCCCAAACAAATATAATGGCTTTGAAAAATTGCCTGTACTTTTATACACCCGACATCTGGATTTGGTAAAAATTCTGAAACTTTTAAAATGCCACTTGTGGTCTGGAGGAAGGGAGGCTGATATTTAGTAGATGATCTTTGCCCTCATCTTTAAGAAAAAACCCAAGCCATCAATTCTGCTGCTGGCAATTGAAAAAGCAGTTAGGCTGAACTCTCTTTTAAGTGAACAAACACTTACGGATCTATTTATACCTGCCCTGAAGCAGACTACCATAGGTGGAAATGCTGTAATTATTTCCTTTCCCTGCTTTCCACTGTCCTATAAAGATCTCCTGGAGCATCTTGTTAACAAGTTACCGCTGTACATGGTGAAATTAAAATCAAGCCCATATTAACAACCAAACCAATTTGACTAAAAATTACTAAAACTAGCTGTAACAAAGGTGAGACAGGCTTGAGGGCTGCTAAGAGACAGCTTTTGTTGCTTAGCCCCATCTATCTAAGAAGGCTGAGAATTACAAATGATGAGCATGGCTGGCAGTGGAGGGGGGACAGGGACCTGATCAGTAGTGATGGGGAGATGCAACAACCTATTTTTTCCTGTGTTCCTTTTTCCATCAGTGCACGTTTTCAATTTAATTCCCCTCCCTAAAGAGTCCCTCTCCTTTGTTATCTTCCTTCTTTTCTCCCTCCCCCTTCTCCCTTGGTTTATTTCTCAGAGCAGATGATCTCCTCCACTCACCACCCAGGTTAACTCTAGTTTCAGTATCAAAGATCATTTAAGCTGAAAATAGCTTTTACTGGGTCCATGTTACAACCCAGGAGTGTCTGGTCACCAGATAGGATCTCCAGCTGCCTCTCAGACGGCGTGTCGGAGGGTTATCTGCGTTCCGGTACTCTCAGTACTATGGCCACAAGCCATTATGCTTCATAGCAATGCAGGAGGGTCGTGGACCTGATTGCAGCTGCTTATGGACCAGGTGGGAGGAGCTGATGAAACAGGGAAAAAAAATAATTAATTAATATTCAGCAGGGCAGCCTGTTCTGTAAAGAGATTTTTAATTTTCACAGAATGGAAAAGGATTTTTTTTAAGTGATCGTAAATTTTTATTGCTCTATGTTGCTACAGATTATTAGGAAATGGCTAGCGGTAATATTTACTATTGCTTTCTGGGGTACGGAGTCCAAATTACTCAGTTATGAAAATAAGCCTTACAGTGTTTAGAAGTACGAAATGTTACCCTTCAGTTCTAAGTAAGAAGTAACGATGCTTCTGGAGCAAGAGGGTGGATGTGCTATAAACCTCGCTGCTATGAACTTCTGCCTCCCTTGCAGCACAAGGGAACGGCACCTGTGAATTGTGAACAGACGGTGCGTCTGCAGCAGTCTGAACAGAGTTAGATGTGCTCGGTATTTTAGTGACCCCCTAAATGTGTAAGAGCATCTTTACTTTGGGAAGATTATGCATATATGGCAGACTGGTGGAGGGAAGGAACAATAAATTGGCCATGGGAAGGGCTATAACGAGTCCCTAAGGAGAGAGTCCTACTAGAGATTTCAAAATCCTCACTACACTTAAAAAGTAAATAGACTGTCTTGATAGCAGGAGATGCAAAAAAAGGTAGCAATTCAGTGAAGTTTTACTGCAATATATTTTGGAATATTTGCCAGATGGCTGGCAGCAAGACTTTTAAACTCTGACTTTTTTTCCGAGCCAGCCATATTATCGTCCATCAGACAGTCACTTTGGACTGACATTGCAGAGCGTGGCTGTCTCCTTTATCTTTGCCTTGCTCCTGTTTATTTCTAGCTGATTTATTTATATCTGGAACTGATACAAGTGGCATGATTCCTTTGTTTCATTAAAAGATTCCTTGATCTAAACTTTAAAAGATTTGTCTTCAGAGAGATCAAAGTCAACCAAGTGTACGTCTGGCATCCCTGGGTTTGTCTGATATCCCAGTCTTCAGGTAAATCTGGAAAAGACGTTTTGTTGCAGAGTAGTAAACTGTGGTGACTAGTTTAAAGTCGAGCTGGCCATTGAATTCTCGGGTACTAATACGTACCTGTCGCCCAGGCTTCTTAATTATTATTTTCTAAGAGGTGAAACAATGTTGACAGAGCTTGCACGGTCAAATGCAAGTCAAGGTACAACCCAGCACCAACTGCGAGCATGGAAAATTACATCCCACTGCCCAGCAACTCACAGTCAAGCAAGTAAAATACGATTTGCACAGCTGAGCAGAGGCATTGTCAGGGTACTAACCTGGGAGCCAAGCACTCCTAAACCCCATCTGTCACGACCTGTTGCCTACTCCTGGGAAAATTGCATGCAGCCGGTTCTCTAAAAGAGGCTATTAACTCTGGGTACCTTATTTATTAATTTTGGGGTGTGAATCTCCATGTCCCCTGATTTCTAGACCAGCGGTGGCATGCTATGACCAGGACAAAGCTGCCTCATTCCTTCCTACCACTGGAGGGACAGTGGAAGCCGTTTCTCCCCAGCTTAGCTCCATTACTCCAAGAATTAGCAGGTCTCGAGCGCACATTTCAAGCCCTGCTGCCTGCTACCTGCCAGCGCCATCGAAAGGACAAGGTGTTTGCGGGCGCTCTGAAGACATAAAGCTGTATAGAATTGCTGAGTGTTATTGTGGATGGTTGGAGTATGTCCTGGATATGAATCATCTTGCTCTTTCTGACCTACTGTCCTAATTAAGAGTCATTTATTCTTTAGACGCTCGTCACTGTCTGGGCCGTACCTTTTTGCAATGAAGCAGCAGCCTGGAGCTGCAAGTGTTTGCCCCACTCCCTCATTACGTGACAAATTAGAGGAGATTTAGTAAACTGACATGCTGAATCATGGATCCTCCCCAAACGTGACCCCAAATCCCTGCCCCTTTGTTTTGCTGTTTTCTGTGGCAGGGTCAGGCCAGGACGTGGCTTTCCCGTTGGCTATGTGAATTTTACTGCTGTGCAAGTTCCAGTAAAATCAAAGGCCTTAGAAAAGGGATTCTGTGGAGGCTTTTTTTTGTCAGTGCCTTAACACTCATCAGTTATAGTTTAGAGCACAAGCCTCGGGACAGGACCAGCGCAGTTGCTCCTGTTTGATTACGCGGGCGCTACTGCTCCTTCAAAAACCTCCATCACCTTGCGGATCAGTAACGAGAGATGTTTCTGCCTTGTTTCTCCAGCCCTTTTAAGAAGTGTACTCTTCCCTGACCATCTTCTATCTTCCTCTATTTATTAAAGGGGGGACTGATTGCCTGCTTTGACACCCCCGTGGTGACAGTCTGCCTGGTCACATCCCTTTGAAGAATTTCTATCCGAGGGCTTATCTTCACTGTAGAATCAGCTCAGGCTTTCAGTCGAGGGTCCCCTGCCTCCCCGCTCTGCCCACGCTCCTCCCAGCAGCCTAATGGTAAACCGCAGCTGAGCGACCCACCAGTTGCTGTAGATGAAGAGTTTAAATGCTGGAGTCGCTAGCATGACTGCTGCGATGCAGACGTCGGCATACATTGCTCTGGGCTGCAAATCCCCCGGTGCCTCCCTTGAGTCGTCCTGGTGATGTTCTTCCTTGTCATCTAGGCACTTCCCTGATTCAGCTGAATCGGGGACATTAATACTTCCGCTGTCCCCATTTGGATGTCACTTGGACAGGCTGGTGTCAAACATTTAGCAAGAATGATCTGGATAGGAATGTCGAGCTTGAACTCCAAGGTTTTTCCCCCTTTGAAAACACACTTCTTGTAACGTAAGTGAGAGAGACCTATCACATGCAGCCTGGGCTGGGGGTAACAAACAACCCTAACCCATCTGGGGAAGCCATGGATGTTTTTATGTATTTTGCTGCTACCTTTGAAGGGTTCAGTCTTTTTTTTTTTTTGCTCAGAATGTGTTGCTTTCTTCACCATTGGAGATTCCTCTTTTTTTTTTTCATTATGTCTTTTAAATGTACCTGTATTTCACAAAGGTACAGCATTTGTGCAGATCAACCAGAAGAGGTCAGATCCTTAATTCTGGCCAGATTCTGACCCAGCTCTAGATCAGCTCTGAATTTCACATTCACCCCTCCATACCATATTTACAGTGGGTTTTTACCATCAATTCATTTCTTTTATCTTGGGGGTGCATTTGTCTTTGGAAATACATTCCAACTGAGTTTCTCTTCACTCTGCAGAAGGAAATATTTGGAGAAAATTTGATCCAACTTGGAAGAGAACTTCTAGGTAACAGATGCCCGGTCTCCTGGTGTGAAGGAACAATTGCATTATTATCTCTCTGTAGTTGGAGATAAATGAGATTTATCCTCTTTGGGGCAAGGCAGGTATAATTTATTACCAGACAACAAAAGTTAAAATTCCTACTAAGGAAGAAGGCTGGGCTGTGCAGCGACAAGTGCTTCTGGAGAACCTAAGCCTGATGCGTGTGCCGAAGTCACCTTTCATTTCTGAGTTATTACCTGATATGAAACCAGTCCCACTTATAAAGGAAACAAATTTCAGCCTCTTCCCTACCTGATTTTCAACAGCTACTAATGAGATACTTCGGTCAACAAGAAAGGAGAAATTCATAGCTAGCTGGAAACTAAACCAAGTTCTGCCACTTCCATGACTGGTTTCACTCCCAGATCCTCCAGCTCAGGGCCAGTGCCTTCTGCAAATCCTTGTGGGTGGGATGGCTGGTTAATAATTGCTGTTCTCCCAATTATTTAGGTCACGGCCCTTCTTCCGCTCCTTCTTTTCACTACGTCAGTGACAGAGTCGGAACAGAGATTACCCAAAGGCACAAGTGCTGGTTTGTCTTAGTGCCACAGTCAGCTAAATTTGAGCTCTCTGCCCAGTATCCATGGTTCAGTTCACCTCAAGTCTCTAGCATTGCTTCTTAAAATTGCCTTTCTTCCACTTATATTTCAAAAACTGATAACTGTTCTGTTTTTAAGGATAGTCACACAGTTACAGCTCCAAATGGAGTTTTGTGATATGAGGCCATTTTCAAGAAAATAAAAGATTTGCACTTAAAATACTTGGGGCCGTGTTTTCTTGCTCCTGTTTGCAGGTGCTTTTATTAAAAGAGTCTGCTATGAGCAGTGTCATGTATGTACGCAGCCTCAGATTTGACTGAGATGAAATTGTGAGAATTTATGGAAAAGTGTTTTGTGAGAAAACATTCACAGCTATGTAGCCTTAGAAACTAGAGAGTTAGAGTTGGAGCTCGGAGAGTGGCTATGAATATGGAAAGCCGGGAGTTGGAATAATCACAAGGGAGGCAACTGCACCAGCCAGGATGAAAGATGAGAGTTTCAGCAGAAAATTGATCAAGATAACAAAGCAGGGGGAAGATGTCTTGTGACAGCAGCTGGATTTGCAGCATCTAGCCTCAAATAGGAGCATGAAACATAAGTTTGCTTGGAGGGGAGAAAAATCAATCAGAAGATTTCACATAGGATTGTGAGACTATAGAAAGCTCCAAGACGCCCTGGAACGCTGCACCATTTACCCTAATCGGAGGGTGAGTCAGCACTCAATTATGTTCAGGCAATTTTATATTCAGTTTTCTACGCGTTGGCGACAAAGCAATTTAGATAATATGGTCATATAGCAGAATCACCTTCCTTACAAAGCTGAGTTACATTAGCTACAATAAAAAGTATGTCACTCTGAGTGCTCATTTTCCAGTGTATAAGATAATCATCATGTGGGATCACGAAGAAATTTCTTCTTCCCGTTGCCAAACTCAATGTCATTGTGCAACATGGCTGTTTTATCCCTTCTTCTGAAGTTTAGTTATGGCTACTCTTGACACTAGACAGATCCACCGCTGTGTGCAGATACTGTCTGAAGTCTTGCACATTAATAATAGCATATGAGATAATAGCTCCTACTGGTTTGTGTATGCAAGAGAAAACATTCTGTTACAGTGAAGTGGGTTATATATATGTAGGTATGTGAGGATTGCTCAGCCTGTCCATTGCATGGTAAAGACCTGTGACCTGTGAAATAGAAGAATCTGTGATCTCTCCCTGCTGCTGCTTTATTGGCAAGTCCCAAGAGTACCGCCCTGGGAGATTTCAAGGTGTGGCTCCAGGTTTACACAGCATTTTGCCGTCAGTTCAGGAAAGATGTTATGCTAATCTGACCTTTTGCTTAATCTTTTAAGGCATGTATTATATTATTTTGGAGCAATTACACCTTTAGGAATCAGAAGCTGGAGAGGAAATGAGTGATTTACTATGCTTTGAATCAACGATTTAAACTGAATGATCATTTCAATGCCAGTGACAGATTCAGTCTTCCGTGAACTACTCCTTACATGAACAGGATACAAGAAGTGTGTCAAAAACAGGATGCACAAACTGTGTTAAAATCCACTTTGTACGTCTGAGGAGCAAACACACAGCTTGAATCTTCATTCCCCTCCATTATTCCTGTCGCCATGACTCGATGGACTTCAGTAAGAGTTGAATAAGGGCCAGATCTGGAGCGCAGCAAACTCAAAGAGAAATTTCCATTGGCTTTTTTTTCCGTGGGTCAAACCTTCAGCTGTCATAAGCTGGCATCTTTCCACTCAACCAGCTCTTCACGTCTGCACCAATACAGAGTCACTAGGATTCTGTTCATCTGAAAAAAAGCACCCTTGGTTTTTTTATTAATATGAAGATAGTTTTCAATGATCTTCCTCTCATGAGAATGATTTTCAGACTGTATTTATCAAGACACTGACATTTAAATTCATTTCACGTTGAAGTCACCATCGTTCACATCGTCACAGCATGACAGCACAGTAGGTTAACCTGGCGCTTCTCAAATTAATGCTCTCAGACCCAGTATCAATACCTGTAACCTTTGGCTTTCCTAAATGTGATATTCTGCCTGTCATCTAGTAGTCACTAACTAAACTCTCAAAGTCCTGAGCAAGTACTGGGCTCTGCATAAAACACTGTTACTGATAGGAACAGTACTGCAGAAAGGCATAAGAAATGCAGTCGATGGCCACGCACTCCAGAAAAATAGACTGCTTATCACCCGAAAGCTTAAAATATGGATGGTTGCTTACTGAGCTGTATTGTTCTTGGTTGCTCTAAATTGTTAGTCAAGAACCAGGTGAGATCTTCCAGGGATGTTAAAATCATATTTTGCTCTGGATTGTGTTGCAGAAATTGAGGCATCTTCCAGTTGCTTCTGTATGATAAATTGATGATGTGGCAAACATTGGCACCAGAGGTAATCCTTCCAGCTGTTCAAAAAGCAGCCTTCTGTCTCTTTAAAACTGTTTATGAATCATTGTTTGGAACAAGCATAGTAAAGCATTTGAAACTGATTAACTAAGAAGTTACACGGCTATCAGCTAGGACAGCCCTAACCTCCTAATTTTATCTATTAGCAGATACTGAGGAACTGACATTAAACTGGCAGAATCCCAGCGCAAAGGCAAACTCGAGGAAAAAATTATATTGGATTTTAATAAAACTTTCCTCAAAGGTCAACCTCTCTAAGGTATAAAATCAATCTTTCTTCCTTCCTTCTTCTTCAGCCCATTTATTCATAGCTATAGAAAATTCTGATACTCATTAAATATTTCCCATTTTCTCCCCTCCCCGCCCTTATTACAGTATCTATCTACCTGTGACCATTATTTTTCTCGGCATTTTTATTTAGATTCCTTACTCCTCTTTTTACCCGGCCTTCTCGGGATCTGTACCCCATTCTCAAAATGTCACTTATTGGGCTCCCCTTCCAGGGCAGATCCTGCCTCACACCAGCTTCAGGACAAAAAAACTTTTCACTTATCCTTGAAGGTGGCTGAAACTTTGGGAAGAGTAAAGCTTTGGTGCAAAGTCTTTATCAAAGCGTGTCAGGTTTCTCCTGTTTTTATTTTTCATTCTTACCCAGCAACTGCCTTCTGTGTCTCACTCAGGACTCCAGTAACTTTTGCCAAGTAAGCTATAACATTAGTAGCATGCCACTTAGGAGAGAATGATGTCCTTGTAAGCTCTAAGGTCCTGCAGATCAGTCCCCTTCACTGATATTGGCCCAGCAAAATTTTTTTCTCTTCTTTTAAAGAAGAGTCACTAATATCTCAGAAAGTACCAGCATAGAAGGGTTGTTTTTTCCAGAGTGTACTGACTGCACAAAGCTGTAGATACCCAGATCTGGAAACTGCTTCTCAATCCTTGGCATACAAGCTCCAGCCCTTGATAGCCAAGTTTCTAAAATCTTGGTATCACCGTAGCCACTAACGTCATATACAATATTAGCAGAAGAACTTTGGTTGCTGGTGTTTGGCTTTGCCTGCCTAGCTGCGCTGTGTGGGGCAGGCCAGCCCCAGCACATCTCCTGAGAATTGATACCCAGGCTTTCTGGGCTTCCAGGACGGGATGCAGGATGCTGGCCTGTTCTCACAATCACAGCCCCTCACTACTGTACCCTCTGTCCTCCGTTCTCCCCCTTTTACCACAATATTTCCCTCCTTCCACTTCAAAGGCTATTTCTCCCCCTCTGTGGCAGGATTAACTGCACCCCTGTCAAGCCCAATAGACATTTATCTAACCGCCAGGTCCTCCTCCCCCCAGCCCTGCCCTGCATGCTCCCACATCCCCAGGACACTAATCCCATTCCTCTGAATTCCTCAGCCCCCTGCGCTACAGAGGAACAAGTCTGGGCACAGCCTGGGTTGCTGTGGAGCCACACAGCAGTTTGCAGCAAGTCGCTGACTGTGGCTGTTTGCCCCGGGGGTAAGAGTCTGCAAACTAGAGTTATCGCGCACACATCCTGCCATATGTGCGCTTAACTTGGCATAGAAAGCTGCTCTTGAGCAGAAGTAATCGTTTGCCCCCTTCACGTAATGAGAGACAAGCTTGGGGCTCTCCTAGAAGATGACCTGGCTGGGACAATGCCCCGTGAACTTCTCTGTTTTGGCTGAATTCTGTTCTTGGTTATTCTTTACTCCATCAAAACAACATTACGTACAAGCTAATTTTGTGGTTCCCAGCTAAAAAAATCTTTGTGGTCAGAGAGCTCCTGAAGCTGGGCAACATCTGAAAGGTATATACACCCTCTATAATCTGTATTTATGGAAAAATCACTGCTTAAGCTGGTAAAGTGAAATATAAGAGAATCTACACTATATTTCAAAATTACTGTTAAGAGATATGCTGGAGAGCAGCCAGGCTTGGTTGCTCACACTGATAGATGATGGGGAAAAGGAACATGCCTTAAAATCAGCAAATGGATAAAATTGGGCTAGAGAGGGATGAATACAATGGGAAAAGCTTTCCATTTTTTCTAAATCAAAGCCCAAGCTCCCACGCTAAAAGGAGAACTGCGTTCCTAAATAGGAAAATGTTAAAAAAGAGACTGTACTATATTCGGGAATGTACATTACAAAGCTTTATGTCCATTGTCAGGATAAATATTATACATTCTGTAAGGAACAGCAACATTCATTTAGTAGACAAGATGAAAAGGACAAAGACGGGTGGTAGAAATTCTGAGCCTTGCTTTCTACTTCTCTTAAATTCTTGCCCACGTTGACATAGATTTGTAAAAATTTTCTGACATATTTTTAATTCCTTTAAACAAGTTTTAAGATTAATAAACTGTATTTTGCTTTTAGATATTGTATTGATCAATAAATAATACTCTAAATATTTTCAAAGAGTGCTATCAATTATTTTAGGAATCAAATTTAGATTGCTTTAGTAGAAAAAAAAATGTCCCTTTGTAGAGACTATATAGTCTCTACAAGGTCTTGTAGAGATGCACGTCTTTGACAATGCAGAGATCTTGGCTCTAGAGATTAGACTGCGGAGACCCAGGCTGTAGAAATTGCAGTTTGGTTTCTGGTGATGGCTGTCTTGCTGGCCAGCATCGCAGGATATGGCTACGGACAGGGGTGAGATCAAAGCCCTTCTCGTTTAATATAGATTAAGAAAGTCTTCTTACTTCTCATCTCACTCCTGCCTCCCTGCCACGCTCTGAAATACTTCTGTTGATTTGCTCTGCTGGGGAGAAAAATTGCCAAGGTTTGTCAGGAAAGACGAGAATATGTATTTTTTCTTTTCTTTTAAGATTAATCTTTCAGTTGACTAGAACTGGCAACATGAGTAAAATTTTGCTGCTGGAGTTGTTATTTCGTATTGATTGCGTTTTTAAAGATTTTCCTAGCAGGGAGAGGTAGACATTTTGTTATTGCTGTGTATTAATCAAAAGGACTGAAAGATACTGCGGGCCCTATTCTGACCTCTTTGTGGATCAAAAAGCCAGTTGAGGTTTTAAGAATACAAGTGATCCTGGATTAGACCCTGGTTTTAGGTGCTAATAATTTAACGCTACTACAGTTTGGCCACCTACTTCTGCTGTGGACGACATAATGATCACTGTAGTTTAAAAGTCAGAATTTTCTTTTCAGACAAATGAGAATAAATCGAAACTTTCACCGGACCACTAGAAGCAGGCGTGGTTCTTGCTGACCTGAAGAGGTTATTCTTAGGGCAATCACCTGCCTTTAACATTTAACATCGGATTTGTTCAACAGCATGCACTTTCAGCATTGACTGCGTTAGAAGCTTCCTTTACATAAGCCACAGAAAAGTACATCACCATTTTTACAGCTTTAAGGGATCCCACAGCTGCCTTGATTATAAATGTATTAGCTCTGTATATTTAATTCGGTTCCTAATGCTTCTCATGTAGCGTTAAAGCCATTTAAAAGAAAGTCTTTGCTTTTACAACCTTTCATTTTTTTTTAGCAACTCAGCAGCAGTTACTTGGTTTGTAAAGCTTCTTACAAAATCTCACCTGAAAACATTGATCTACGGAGTTGTGCAGTTTTTCCCACTTCAAAGGGAAATCTGCTGCTGCTGCTACCCCCGCCAGTGCCGAACCGAGCACAGCAACATGCTGAACTGTTCACTGACACAGCTGATGTTGTCTGCCAATTTGTTCAGAGTTTGTTGTACCAGGGAGATTTCGAAGTTCTAATTTTTTTTTTTAAAAAACCCCACCCGTTATTTGTCTTTTCACCTTATCTGTTTTGGTAGTTATTTCACGTTGTCTCTTAAGTTTCATGGTAAAAGTAATGGCAACTCGTTCAAAACAAAAAAATCCAGGACTCTCATTCAGATTCCCAGCTGTGCTACAGCAATTCTCAGTCGTCTCCCAGTTGCCAATGCTTGTAATTTTATAATCTTCATACTTTAGTTTTCACTTTGGGGTGCACAGTGGTGACATACGACCCATTGAGGGCCCATGCAACCCTTTATGGTTAAAAACTAATGAACAATAGGGGAAAAAATCAGCACTATTTTGAGTCTGAATTAAGAATTTCTAGTTGTTTGCAATATTGCAATCCTACTAGCATCAACACTGATACATCTGAATAAAAACTATGTGTTTTACCATGAATTAGGCCTTCTAGCAGAGATTTCCAGCTATGGAAAATCCCCAGCACTACCCTTGCGATCTTCCTTTCCTTCGCATTTCGGTTTTCAGGCTCCTGCCTCCCACAGCCGCACGTATATTCTAAGCTCCACAGGGTTAAAGTCCTGGCATTTCTTCTGACTGGCATTTCCAAATCTCTCCTGGGGCCCATGCTGCGTTTATGCCAAAATGCTTTATTATTATACAAACACAGAGCAAGAGAAGGAGGGAAAAAAAAAAACCTCCAAACCTCGGCCGCTTGTCCTCCAAAGCCCCGTCCGGCTGCCGGGCTGAGGCTAACCATCCCAGCCCCATCCCAGGAACACCCGCGAGCGGGATTTAAGGCGCAAAACCAGTCATGTTCTCACGGACAGAGGGCCGCGGGCCCGCCTCGCAGCCCAAACGCCTCCCGGTGCGGGAGGAGGCCGCGGGCCCCGCCGCTCCC
>WAAD01031659.1:73177-118544 GCA_013389945.1 Fregata magnificens
CCCGCAACCCCCCCACCCCTTCTTCCAGTCATCTCCCTTCCTCTTCTTCATTTTCTTTCTTACGGGCTCAGAAAAGGCTCTTCCTCCTCCTCCTCCTGCTGTTGCCGGAGCTCCCAGGGCTGTGAGCAGAAATCTAATGAGACCCGACTGCCTGGTTATGTAACTCCCCACACTGCTTAAGGCTCCTGCCTTTAGCCCCCGGCGCCAGCGCGCTGCTGGGGAAGTCATGAGTGGGCTTGGATCCCCGAGAAATGTCGTCCTCTTTACATTACCAAAAAAAAAAAAAAAAAAAAGTTCGAAATGATCAAGCTGATTTGTTTGATCAGCTGCTTATACCATGGATCAGTTTTGGGGCTTAGAAAAATTTATAGCGTCTGCCCGGTGCGCCTTGAAAGGATCATTTCGTTCCTGAAGGACGCGGAGAAAGGGAAGCAAAACAGATGGATTAATAAATCATGTTTAAATGCCCCTTTTAACCACCCAATCAGCTTTTCTGTACTGATTGTGTACCTTTTGTAAATACCTTCTGTTTGCCCTTGATCTTTTCCTTATCCCCACCCAGTGCTGATCCAGCAAACGTTTAAAGGTCGCCTTATCGTACAAGCTTTCAAACTATTCCCTTACCATGTTGGGGAGAACGCGAGTGGCTTGGAAATAGGGTTCCAGGCTTTAAAAGGAGATTATTTGGAGCGAGAAATATAAAAGCACTGTATTCATATTGTTAAAGGATTTTGATACTGACTTTGATTTCTCTAATCTTTAGCGACAGCTACACTAAATTTTGTTCCTAGTGATGCAGTGCAGAAAGGCACGCTGTTAATTGAAATTCTCGCTGGGCGTTTAACTTGAGCCAAGAAATACGTATTTTGTTTCATTGGAACTTTTTGAACAAAGGTGTCTCCTGTGGATGAGTACCTTTACGTGAAGGTACTGCAGAATTTTCATTAGCAGTATGTGTGCTAATACTTGATTCTTGTCCCTTCTTTAACTTTAGATAGCTAATTTCTCTTTTTGTCCTTTGTGAAGGAGTGGCAACCATATTTTAAACATAAAATGGAGTCATGGAGAAGGAGAAAAGCGATGGTTTTTGAGGCTATCAGAAGCCTTCTTGGCCCTAGTAACTTTTTGAAATCTGGACTATAGACAAGGCGATATATGAGTTTAGTACGTATTAATATATTGCATCTGATAATATAGACTAATTTGTAGAAAGGGAAAAATTTGTGAGTTAATATTGTAATAATTTCACGGTCATTGCCACCCTTATGACAGAAGATACAGGCATCTGTTTTGTATGCATTGACTGCATTATCATATTAGCTATTCCGAGGAAGAATTGTTGTATATGTACAGCGGACATTTTCTCTTCAGTTAGCGTAATTTCGCCAGTGCCCGGTTTATGCGGATGATTTGCTTGGACTTAAAATAAATGTTGCATAATTTTAGTTATTTGTGTGAAATCTTCTAAAGCAACTGTTAACATTTTTTTATAATTCTGTAGCTTGCAGTGCAACCAATATGTTTGCAAACTTTAAAATGATAAATGACCCTTGGACTAAGACCTTTCAAGCTAAACTAATGTTCTGGTGCTACATTTTGCAGCTGAGTACTATAAATCATCCAAATACGGGTTGGTAATTGAACCCTTGACAGGCCTGGCAGTTGTGTGATGTCTTAAAAATTATCCTTGCTGCTTTGTGAATAACTAAACGGCAAGCTCATGTGATTTTTAAATGCCCCGTGCTGTATATGTAAACACATGCCTAGCGCATCTTCTGCAGTATTGTTTCTAAGTCGTACTGAATGTAGTCGACATCCTCACCTTCCGCAGGCGTGAACATAAATAGTTTGATGCACCTCTTTTTGGCTTAAAAAGTAACCTATCTTATGCAGAAAGTGAAGCTGAAAGAATAGGCCTTGGAGGTTGATCTTACGCTTTCCTTATTTGGATGTGTTTGCTTTTGTTTTTTCTTAAAGGAACAAGAGCACTCAAGGTGAAGGATAATAATCAACTAGAATCAGCACTTTGAATGAAATTTTGTTTCCCTGTGGCATCTTGAACACTTTCTTCTTCGGGTTTTGAAACAGACTTATAACTCTGTGGCATAGCAGCTATGCAGCTTGAAATCCAAGTAGCACTCAATTTTATTATTTCATATTTGTACAATAAGCTTCCCAGACGACGTGTCAACATTTTTGGTGAAGAGCTTGAAAGACTTCTTAAGAAGAAGTATGAAGGGCACTGGTATCCAGAAAAGCCATACAAAGGATCAGGGTTTAGATGTATACATATAGGGGAGAAAGTGGACCCGGTCATAGAACAAGCATCCAAAGAGAGTGGTTTGGACATTGATGATGTTCGTGGCAACTTGCCTCAGGATCTTAGTGTTTGGATTGACCCGTTTGAGGTTTCATACCAAATCGGTGAAAAGGGACCAGTGAAAGTGCTTTATGTGGATGATAATGAAAATGGATGTGAGTTGGATAAGGAGATCAAGAACAGCTTTAACCCAGAGGCCCAGGTGTTCATGCCAATTAGTGACCCAGCATCTTCAGTGTCTAGTTCTCCTTCTCCTCCCTTTGGTCACTCTGCTGCTGTGAGCCCAACTTTCATGCCCCGCTCCACTCAGCCTTTAACCTTCACCACTGCCACATTTGCTGCCACCAAGTTTGGCTCGACCAAAATGAAGAATAGCGGCCGTAGCAACAAGGTCGCCCGCACCTCTCCCACCAACCTTGGCTTGAATGTCAATGACCTGTTGAAGCAGAAAGCCCTTTCCTCCTCCATGCACTCTCTCTACGGGCTTGGCTTAGGCAGTCAGCAGCAGCAGCAACAACAACAGCAGAAGACTTCTGCCCTTTCTCCTAACGCAAAGGAGTTCATTTTCCCCAACATGCAGGGTCAAGGTAGTACCAGTAGCATCTTTCCTGGTGACAGCCCCCTTAACCTCGGTCCTCTCCAGTACAGTAATGCCTTTGATATGTTTGCAGCCT
Source organism: Fregata magnificens (assembly GCA_013389945.1). NCBI lineage: Eukaryota > Metazoa > Chordata > Aves > Suliformes > Fregatidae > Fregata > Fregata magnificens. The sequence continues at coordinate 76,172 of WAAD01031659.1, forward strand.
ATGGAGGTCTAAATGAGAAGTCTTTTGTGGATGGCTTGAATTTTAGTTTAAACAACATGCAGTATTCTAACCAGCAATTCCAGCCAGTTATGGCTAACTAAAAATAAAACGAAAGTGAAATACAAGTAAATACTATTGTACAAGTTAAAATGCACGTACCCAAGGGTGTATCTTTTTTTCCACCTCTTGAGATTTTTTTTAAGGCTTGTAGTATGAATACATTCAAGCTTGGTTAGATAAATACAACATGCATCATTTTTTTCATTTGCCAACCAAGCACAAAATTATTTTATACTGACTGTACATTACAAAAATATACTCTCAAAATATGGCCTCTTACAGTATTTAAGATATAGCAAGGACGTGGCTAATTTTTTTCATGTGTGTATATACATGTATGTACCCAAACATATATGTATATATATATTTTAAAAATTGGCACTAATAGGTGGGTTTATTGGTCTTTTTCTAATTGTATAATTTAATTTAGTACAAAGTTTGTAAAATATCAGAGTATATATATTGTTTCTACAACATGGTATTGCATTTATATCTTTTTACTACAGTGATCTGTGACAGCTGCAGCAGCTTCATGTTGTATTTTTTTTACTGAAATTGTAAGATATCCATCTTAAAGACATCAATTCTGAAAAAAAAAAAAATAAAAAGTTGTGTACAGAATATTCCTTAGTGGTGGAATTAAAATGTACGAAATATTTGCTTTTTTCAAAAGAAACACAAATTGTATTTTCTGTTAAAAGTTTAAAGATTTTTGCTATATATTATGGAAGAAAATGTAATCGTAAATATTAATTTTGTACCTACATTGTGCAATACTTGAAAAAAGGTATAAAAGTATTTTGAGTCAGTGTCTTACATGTTAAGAGGGACTGAAATAGTTTATATTAAGTTTGTATTAAAATTCTTTAAAATTAATTGACTGTTGTGGTCTGTGCTTTTGCAGTTCTGCTGAAGATCAGAGCACTGCGTTTATTTTGTTGTCAGTGCTAATGATGCAAAAAAAGTCTGACTCAGTGCATCACAAAGGAGCGATGGAAAGGGTTGCTGTATTGATGCACCACAATAATGGGCCGCTTTACCTAAAATACTACTGACAAAGCACATAGCCTGATTAAGTACTTGCCTACAATTATTTGAGCAAACTTTCACTTGTTTTCCATAACTGCAGCTCACTGAAGTCGGAAGGTAATTTTATTTTTTTTCCTGGAGAGTTAAGACCATAGGCTGTGTGAATGTTGATTTATTGCACGATAGGATGTATCTAGAAGAGACTCGGGTGACTCAGTGAAACTCACTTTCCGTGTCATCAGAATGGATTTGAACTATTCCCTCGAGAGGTCCTAGACCAATGCATCAGCATTCTGTTTCTGTATTAGGGATTAATAGCTCAGAAACTAGACTGAATAAAAGTGCTAATTTACAGTTTACTGAGCCCATTGTAAACTTTCATTTTATATGCTCTATTAAAAAGAGAAATGTAATGCAACTACAATGTGACATTCTAAGGTTTTTATTTTAGTGGATTTTACCACTTTTAACTTAATAGGTTCTCAAAGCATGAATGTGAGTGGGAGGAGAAAGAATTCAGAGGCTGACAAAACAACTCGGCTTTTCCAGGGCTATTTTGAAGTTGCATCCCTTGCTCTTTTCCGTCTGTTCGGCAAATAGTGTTCCTTGCTAATGGGCATTGTCAAGGGAAAGAGAAGGTTACTTCTCTCATCCGTAAATCTAACAGACATCAACTCACTTTCCGTGGCAGTTCCAGTTGTACAAAGAGAAGATACGTGCTAAGTGGACAGTCCTTTGGCTCATGATGGTGAATGCTAAGCTACAGCAGGAGCGCAGGGTTAAAATTATCTGAACCTTTGTATTCTGAAACTGGATTTTGAGACTGAAGATCAGTCTTTTCCTACTTGGTGCACTTGATTTTTACAAAAGGGGTAAATTCCAGGCAGGCATGCACCCCCAGTCCGGTGCGAGCAGAGTTTCGGTGGAAATAGGCTAGTGCTGTAAGGAAGAGGGTGTTTTTCAACACCAGCGCGAGATCTTTGCTTTGGACAGAGGCTGTGAAGAAGTGGACGGGGTGGAGATGCGAGGCTGACAATGGTTTCCATTTCTAATGCCATGACAACCAATTCAAAAGCAATAACGGAGCGACTGTTTTCTTAGGCATTCATCTGTCTGTATTTAACTGGCTCCTTTTCATTGAGTTTGCCATCTGGTTTATCTTTCCACTAACGGCACATCAGTGGACAGAACCGTACTTAAAAGTGCATCATTTGGTATCTCATTTTAAGTGGATGATTTTGCTTTAAAAACGAATTAGAAAAAGAAATACTGGATCAATTACTGAGAAATGGAGAATGTTAGCTCTGTGTATTATTTCTCTTTGTATGCCTAGACTTTAAGACTTACTACAATTTTAGTGTTTATAATACAATGATAATACCTAAGCTGCCTGGAAGGTGGAGCAACTTTAACAGTGGAGACTATTCTGCGTGTTCTGTAATATTTCTATTCCTGGGGCTTAAACTGAGATCATTTGTCTTAAAGGTCATCGAGCTTATCCTCTTCCCGTGCTGATTTGTTCACTTCCACTGTAACCAGCTCTGCCTATGAAGGGCAGTGGTTTGCAGCAAGGAAGAATCTCTGGGAACAAGGCTGGTTTTTTGCAGCACCTTTTAATAGAAAGATTTTAATAAGCAGGGTTTGTTTATGGTGCTTTGCAAGGAGACCATCTGTAGAGAGAGCTTCCAGTGTTCTCAAAGAATGCAAATGTGAAGATTTTAAAATGTTTTCTCTTACTCCTCACAGAAATTAAAGATGCGTGCTTTCAGTTCAGTTTACTTCACCCATTTATTTATCTTTTGCTAAAGTTTGGTGCCAAATTTGTTAAATCAAACGTTTACATTGCAACATTCTGTTCTAAATGAGTGACAAGTCAATCTCTGGTTTAATTTGCACACACCCAGTATTCTGCTCTTGAGCCGTGCTGTCAGGTAAGTGCTTTTGCTTTGAGGGAAAGGACCTAAAAAGGAGCGAAGGGGGAAAAGGAAGCATTTGCTCAGTTGTGCAAGCTTTTTTGTATTTTCTCTCGTGAACATGCAATTTAGTTCCTTAAAATTGCCGGTGTAAGTTAAACCTCGGAAGATGTCTTTAATTTACAGTGAAGAAAAGGGTAAAACCCTAAGTATGTGTCCCCCTCAGTCCTGCTTAGTGCATCCTGTCTCTTCATTCAAAGTCCCCGCCCAAGCACAAGTTAAAAGCGCTTTCATCTGTAAGGCTCACTCAATTCAGCACAAGTCGATAGCTTTTGAAAATCGTAATCTCAGATCTGTGAAACTGAGCTCGGAGGCATCTTGGCATGGCAGCATAGAGAGGATTCAATGCACAGCTACGATCTGCCCTGCATTTGTTTTGTGGGTAGACGACAGACCTTACTCTTGATCAGAAGTCTAGTAGCGGTCACCAAAATTAAACTGATCTGATTATTTCTGCAAAGGAGAGCCAGCTCACAGGTGGAGTTTACAATACGTAGTACTTCATTACTGCGTCGTGCTCTCAAAGGTCTCTGCTGCGGATGGGAATCCAGAGGGCACGGGCTGGCCTGGCACGGGAGTCTCGGTGAGTACAAGTTTTTGTAGTTCTCTTAACTTCAACTAAGCTATCGTAATTCATACGAATTGAGGACTGGGCGTAAGCCACAGAAGGGTCCATCCCTCCTCTTCACCATGCAAAATTAGAAAGCTATTAAACACTGCTCGTACGATCTCTGGCTACAGACAACCGTGGCAGATGAGTACCCAGCTACAGCACGGCCGCGTGCCCAGCTGTCTGCACCCTGTGCTCCCACCATATTGCAACGTGCAAAAGCCTGTTAGTAGCAAACAGGCCAGTTGCATTTCTGAAATATCAAGTAACCAAACAACTAGTTGTTAAATCAGCTCTTTGGACCGGCATGGGATCAAATCAGAGTTCATTTACTGATCTGACACCCCAGACTGTTCTATTACAGTTTCAGGAACAAATACCTCAGAGTTTGTGTTGGTAGTTTTGGAGCAGATGAAGCAAACCGGCGGTTCAGCACTCTTTTTTATATCATCAGCAAGTTGATTTAAATTGAGTGTACAGAGTTGGCTGCATTCCTCTCATGAGCTGCATAAAAAGTTGGCTAAGTGGAAGTGCCAGAGCTGTAAAATCCTGCTGAAGGGATTGTTTCCAAAGATCAGCGAGAGGAACGGTTAAACTGTTACCGTGGCAGTGCGCGTATGACTTTTGTCCTCTTGGCTTTATTTTAGTGATGGTAGTGAGGAATTTTGCCTTACAGGAGGGAAAAAGCATTAAGACTCAGGAACATAAACCTCATTCCCTTTGGCACTTCAAGTTCGCTACCTCATAGACAAAATATGATCAGTGTGTGGAACGAATAGCAGGTGTAAAATATTTTTAGAAAAACCTTGGCGTACGGTGCAGACATCCCTCAACCCCCATCCTTTATTCTCTCAACTTTTGTTCGTTCAAAACAATCTGTAGCATTGGTGGCTGCAGTTTTGGTGGAACTTGCTGCAGTTTTCATTTGGTAATTTAGCACTTCAGAGGCCTGAAATCGGAGATCCTCTCCTCCTCCGAGAGCTGAGACACCATTACATTTAAACAGTCTGTCAGCTCCGAGCCCTCGTGGAGCTCGTTGCGCTGCATTCCCTTTTCCCCTTAGCTTCAAGCTTACCCATAGCGTAAAACAAAAGAGGACTCTGGGAATGTAGTGCCTTAGTTATTGTTTAGTGCCCCTGCGAGCTTCTTTGAGAAGGTTACATCAACAGGACTGGGTAACGCAATTAAAAACAGACCTGGAAACCCACCTTTTTTCCTTGGCAGAGGATTCTTGGCGTTCCCTGCTACACCCATAACCCTTTCCTTTGTCCTCGCTGCCTCTCCCACAGCATCCTCAGACGGACCAGCTTGTGCGTTGCTCCCTTCGTTCGCTGCCTCTCGCTACTTGCTCTGCTGCACCAGGCTTTCATGCCGCTGTTCACTTCACCCAGACTCCACTTCTCTCTGACCTCATCTCTTACGTTGCTCAGTGCCAGGAACTGCTGTGCCAAGGGAGACCTCAGCACGCGAGGCTCTAGCCTCCGAAAGGTACCCTCTCCCTCCACCCCTTGTAGGCTAAGGCTTACTTGACTTCACTTCATCTCTAAAGACATCCTGTGAAGAACTACTGAATGTCAGAACACAGTTAAGGATTATGTTAGATGCTCACAGTCTCTCGAAACTGAGGGAATTTGCTGCTTGGGCAGCCTCATCCAGTAATGCAACAGCCTGGGAGTTTTTAGTCACGTCGATGGAAACGGGAGGTGACAGGTTAGTGAAGAACATAGTACAATAGATGACAACGCAGGCACCCCACGTTCCAGATCTGACTCTGGGCAACTCACTGCCCTTTTCTGTGTTGATTTCCTCCTCTGCTCCATTGAAATTCACTGTTAGCAAGCGTCAGACGTTAGCTGGCTATTGCTGTCTTTTTGCTGTCAGTAAGGAACTTCATCCAATTTCTGTATGCCACGGGACCATCTTCTGAGGTTGACCTACCGTTCCCTCCTTTTATTGCCTTTAGTCTCTGTGGCCTTTGAGAGTCTCCTCCATTGTACAGTTCACTTAACGTGTATTAGGTGACCTTTACATTTTGAAATAAGGCATGCATATAGAAGCGAAGCACTTGATTCTCATTGTCCATGGTATATAGAGTCTGATTCATCCACCATCAGAGCAGAAGGCCTCCAGAGCAGCGAGATCTCGCATACTGACTATTGTGATTCTGTAAAAGAATTTCTGTGGGTGTTTCTTTAGATATGGAAGTATATATTCCTCCAGTACAAATCATGTGAAAATTTTACACCAGCCTACTCACTGAAGTTGCTGCTGGTCAAAATTAGACTTGCATAAAGATTTTACAAACTAAAACTAATTCTTTGATTTTCATTAGACCATAAGGTTAAGCATCCCGTGTGCCAGCAGAGACAGGGCTGCTGGATTCTGCCACCGGCTGTGCTATGAACTGTCTGCCCACCTTCAACAGATTGCTTCAGCCTTGTCAAGGGTAGTTTCGGTGTTTTGAAGCCCATACTTGAGCCTTTAACTCCCTGCTGAGTCTCAGATGTTGTAGGTAACTGCAATGTATTTCTGAAGCCAACGGGTTCTCGGTCTGCCTGTGTCTCTCAGGGTTCGTCAGGCACGTGCGGCATCTCCGTTTGGCAATTTAGTGGGAAGAGTGCAAAATTCCTGAATACCGTTGAAAATGTTAACACTTGGGGCAGTTACCTACTTTGCAGATATTTGTGAATCTCATATTTATTAACTGCTTAGAGCCATAGATCGTATTTTACTTGAGAACAATTGATATTTCGTTTTTAAGTAATGCGTAACGATGCTCTCCCTTTGTGCCTTCCAGACTGTTAGCGCTGTCCTGAAAGACTCATTTCACTAGTGCCAAACCAAATCACTCGCAAAATTGTGATTCAAGTCTCCAAGAATATTTTAGAAATTATGAGGTAATCGTAAATAATAATCAACCTCCCACCATATTAATTTATCTTCTGGGTATAGACTTAAATAGATTTCAGAATGTTCTAGCTTTTCTCTACAAGTCCACTAAGAACTTAATTTTTAGGTGAAAATTTAGATCCTTAGGAAATCACAGGTTCCCTGGGACTGGCACTTCACAGGAAACCAAATGTCTGAGGGATAGTGATGAACTCGTAAGTGTTGGCAATTAACCACAGCTGCTTAATGGAATCAGATTTCTAAGTGATACAGAAGGACTGAGACCTACCACCGCCCTCCTGTCTGTGCAGTTTGTATCATGGATTTGACAGTCTGGTGGCAACAACTGCAGGCAACCGACGCAAATTAACTTGTACAAACTGATAAAGGACAGAAACACTCGGTAAGAGATCAACCATTGCATCTCTGACCTCTCGCTCCTGACCTTCAAGGAAGGTCTCCAAAACTGCTTGAAAAGACAATCTGAGTACTAAAATTCCTGACTCTAGGATATAAAAATCACACAGATATTGATTGCATATTACATTATCATTTTTGCTACCACCAGCCATCCCTAGGCAATAATTATTCCTGTCTCTCTCGCCCTGTCTTTGTGCCATAAATGACATTATCAGCTGTCCTCTGGCTAGTATCCTCCCTTTGATCAACAGGAACCAATCATCCTTTCTCTCAAATTGCCTAATTCATTAATATAATGAAGTTTAACTCAGAACAATTATTCTCAACCTGTATTTAGCTCTAAGGTTATTGCTTCTATTTCAGACCTAAGGAAGCCTTATGCGCCTGAAAGCACGTCTAGTTTTTCCAAGTATACCAGCTGACCTAATAAACCGCGTCCCCTCTCCCTGCCCTTGCCTCACTTACGTCTTGCACTGTCCTTGCTGCAACGCATCTGCTGCACCACTGTGCTTGTTCCTGCTCAGCTGAGTCCAGAAACGAAGGCATAGCCTTGATGAGCTGCTACGGGAGGTACTCTACCAGCCCAATGAATAGGAGGGAAGCCTAGGCATCAGTGGTGGAGCTGCTCAGCCTATAAGCCATCCATCCCACCTTGTCTGACACTGCCTTGCTGTCCCCAAGCGTGCCATGTGGCAGTGGCTGGTGGGAGGTAAGTGAAGCTGCTGGTGACACCGGCGACCTGTGAGCACGGCTGACTTGATGATCACCTCAGTAGATGGCACGCATTTGGGGGTGATGAACTTTCCGAGGTCAGTAAAGTTGTCTTTCATTTTTTCTTGGTGTCTCTGTGGCTTGAAGAATTCAGTATTTGGAGCAGCTTACCTGCCCAAAGTCAGATACCAGGAGATTGGTTAAATTTAGGGTCTGGATCTCATCTTTACGAATCAGTCCTTTTTTCAAGGTTCTGCTGTACAAACTCTCTCTTACCTTGTTCATTCTTTTAAATTCCTAGGTTTCCCCCTCCTGATTTTTCTCTCTGTTTTCCTTCAAAGTCTTTCTTTAGAGCTGCTTTTCTTAGTTTCTTTCCCAAACCAAGCCATTCTCCCCCTTCTGCTTGTCTGAGGTCTGTCCCTCACCATGTATAATTTGCAGTGTATTATCTGATGGAGACTGTAATCTCTTCAGGGCAGGGCTGTATCCCTCTCCGGACTCACAGTTGCCTGTTTTACTCTCTGGGGTTGAATAAGAAGGGCAGAAATAGAAGAGTATACAGCCACTCCCAAATAAACTGTGCATTTTGTGATCTACGTTCAGGTACCAAATGCAGGAACAGTTGTTGTTAGTAACATGGTTTATGCTGTACTGCTGGAGGCTTGAGGAGAAGTAGATGCTTTAGGCAAAGAAGCTGCTTTTACAGAACATTTGTGGAACACATTTATCTAAAAATACACGTACTTATGGTAGAGAACGATGTTCCTCTGCTGATCTATAGTTAATTGTCAATGGCAACACGGGACTCTTAAATCTGGTAAACAATCCTGCTGTAGTAATATCATATACTTTATCCCTTTCCTTCTCTGCAGCATCCCAAAGCCTTCCCCAGGCTGATTTCCATGGCCTCTGCTGCTGCTGTTGAAACAGTCCTGCTCGCTTGGCTCTACCACTGTGCCCACCGAGGCTCAGAAAAGGAGGATGGGTGAGGAGGAGCATGACCCTGTTCACCTCCAACAGAGGTAACGGTGGGGAGGGAAACCTGAACTATGCAGGACGGATTTTTGCCTTTAACAATCACTGCAACTTTCCCTCTCTACATATGTGCTGTAGGTAATATGCGGCTAATAATGCATTTTAAAATATATTTTGGTCCGAGATCTCCAATGAGTTTGGCTTTTTGATGCCTGCACAAATGGACTCCACATACTTAAACGTCTGCCTGACGGAATTAGAAAATGAGTGATATGTAAGCGGAGACAGGGATCACCTGTGAGACTGACTTTGAGATGACTCTCTCCAAAAGTCGGAATGTTTAGAGCTAGGATTTTGACTTTGCCTATTTTCTGGAGAGATCTGAGGCCGTCCAGCCTGACCCTGCCGCCAGGGGCATTGCTGCAGGGTGGCAACTGGCCCGTTCCCTCTCCTGACATTTGCATTTGCTCGAACAAAAGGCTCATTCTGGCTGGGAGTGCTGCGGCCAGGTCTCACATTGTCCAGTTCCCAGTTGCTTTTTGGAAAGAGCTAGCTGTGCTCAAGTGCCCAGCTTTGAGTCACTTCTGTGGGGCACTGTCATCTTGGATATTTTGGTCTTTTGTCATACATAAAAAGATATCTGTATTATTTGCAAGCCGTTAGTCATCTGCTAGCCAGAATGGGATTGTTTTCCTTAAGGATGTTTAGGGTCACATAACTCTTACGGGCAGAGGGGAAAATGTCTGTAGATGTTGGGATTAGTCATATAACTGCTGCAGTTATCTTCATCCAGAGCCTTTTCTTCCACTCCCCCTTAGAGCTCCTGAACTTGAGGGCTGTATCCAATCTCCAGCCTTTCCCATAATGACATTTATCTGGGCAGGCTGAAAGACAAAGGGGAGCCCAGGCTGTAGAACCTCTAGCCAGTTATGTCTTTCTTTACCTGGTTGGTTTTTTCCATAACCACTTGATAAATCATGCCGTGGAGAGCTGGGAATGAAAGGATATGACCTGCTCACCGTGCCCACCTGCTTCTGGCTTCCAGCAGCGGTTCCGATTTCTCTGGGCCTCCGTTCCCCGTCAGCACGAGGTATAACCCCATTTCTGTGCCTTGCCGAGGTGCTGTGAGGTTTCCTTCTCACTTGAGAGCTCTGGGTGACCCTGGGGGACAATACCATCGTAAAGCACCTCCCAGTCATCAACAGACTTTTATCCTTAGAAAAGCCCCATGTGGTATCACTGTCCCTGTCCTCGAGGTGGGGACAGGTCAGAGAAGGGATGGAGGAGCCGCCAGCCGTCCCCTGCGGAGCTAAGGACGAGGTGAGCCGTGGACTTTGGCACCACGAAGGTTGGCCTTATTCTCCTGTGAAATGCACCATCCTTCCCACATCACGGGAAAAGAGAAAGTGTTTACTTTCCATCCATTCAATATTCTCTACATGGTCGGGATGTGCTTTAGCTGGGGACAGCTGCTTTATGGGGATGTTTTCAAGGGAGCTGATGTTGAGTGGGATTAAACGGCAGCGACTGTCACTTAATGTAGGCAGGGGCACAAATCCTTTTTGGGAGATGACCCGGGCTGTGCGGTGCCCACAGGGAAGGTGTTAATCGGTGTGCAACTCTCAACGGCATCCTAGCAGTACTGGGACGAGCCAGTCAAGACAAAAAGAAGGAAAATTGGAAATTGGTCACTATTACTTCTAACTCTCTGAAGTCCTCTTAGAAGCAGACCCCAAAAGCCCACCGAAACCCGATGGATTTATCCTGACGGTCCCTCTGCGGTGCAGTCAGTCCAGGGTGAGGGGTCTGTGCTGGGCACTTTGCTGCTGTAAGAGTTGTTTGCCTTTACAGAGGTCAGGTACTGGGAGGTCACTTGCAGAGCAAATGCCTTCGCTGTGCGCTTTGTTGTCGTGAACTGGAAGAACCTGAAGGACTGGTGAGACGGGGACCCTGCAGCCAGCTCCTGCCAGGATTCACTTGGGGATTCTTCTTTCCTCCGTCCTTCCAGAAATGGAGTAACATTTGCTGGGAGGAGCCTTTCAACATGGCAATTGGCCCACAAGGCTGGGTTGAGGCATGGCTGGCTCTGGGATGCACTAAAAATATACGTGACAAATGTAAACATTGACTTTTGCTGGGGTGGGAGCGCGTCTGCCGAGAAGCGCCGGCGTGGCGAGCGGGGCGGTCGGCGGTGCTGGGTGCTGCGGTTGGCAGAGCAGAGTGGGGGGAACGCTTTCTTCCTCTGGGTTGTTTTTGTTTTAAAGCAATTATTTAAAATCGTAACAGCTTCACACATTAAAATTGCAGCTTTTCCGTCATTGTGTTGTGGTAACCACGTTTCAACAGGTAGGGGAAGAAACTGGAAGGGGGGAAATAAGGAACTGAAGAAAGAGGAAGGACCTATCGAAGGGGAAATGCCTCCACCTCCTCCCTCCTCTGCTGGGCTCTTTTCCTTGTTTGGTTTTCTTTTTTATTTTAAGACATAAAAGGGAACATAAAAATTAAAAAGGAGGTGGTCTGAGCCCCGGCTTGTGGCCGAAGGGCTCTCCCCCTGGTCCAGCCTCCCGGTGCGCCCGGAGCAGGGGACAGGGCAAGGGCAAGGTGACACAGCCTGGTGCCACGTCAGCAGCCTGCGTGCTCCTGCCTGTGGCTGCCAACAAAGGTGGCCATTGAGAGCCTGCCGTGCGTGTGCTCTCAGCAATTGTGTTGTGGGAACCAGGCTGAAACCACCAGCTTGATTTTGCACAGGCAGCTGATGAGCCACGTGAGCATGCTCTCCTCCTCCTCCTCCTCCTCGTCCTCTTTCTTCTCCTCTCCAGTGGAAGGTCTCCAGGGCGTCTAGGGAGCGGTGGCAGGTTGCAGGCTGTATGGTTGTGCGAGAGCTGGCCACGTCGAGCCAGGACGGAGGACTGTGCTGGCTGGAAATGGGCTCCCCAGGTGAATGAGCAACACCCACCCAAGCAGCCACAAAGCAAACAAATGTGCTTTTTCCCAGCCCATTGACTTTTTTTGTCAGCTGAGGATGCAACAGCAGAATAAGGCTGTTCTTGCTCTTGCTAACTCCAGCCATCCCCTATGTGCAGCTCCAGAAGGAATGAATAAAATTATTTTGTTCAAGGCACTTCTGCTCCAGAGCATAAAATTACTCAGCATTTGCAGGACCAGGTCATTGTAGATATTTTTATCCTGTGTCTATTTTGCTCTGCCTCAGACTGACGTATTATGGATGCTTCCAATTAACAGTGCATGAACGTAAACAATGCTTTACTCATATGTTCCAAATCAAAAGAGATTTTTTTTTTAGTTATGTTTGCAAAAACCTATTCATGCTCAGATTTTCTTTATGCAAAAATGAAAGCACCTGAACTTCAGGCCAGGGAAGGTTTGGTGAGCAGAGAGTGTAGGAGCCTGGCTACACCATGTTATATAAACAAACTGGTGTTTTTGAAAGCAGACCTAGAGGAGTCTGCAAATGCATTTATTCAAGCAAGCAACCCATCTGCTCCTACCAATAATGGATTTGCAGACCAATTGTGTATTTGCTCAGCTCACAGGCCAATGAGTTTTACACATGTTACATGATTTGCACAAATCGATGAGTAACGTAGACACACGTGCTCACATCTGGAACACATGAGCCACGAAGACAGGGTTTTGAATAGTGACCTAGTTAGCACCTAGCAGCGTGTGGATCTTCAGGGCAAAAATATAATATTTATCTTTTTTTTTTAATGAGCTGTTAGATTTTATAAGGCAGGCTGTAGCAATGCCCGTTTCATAGGGCTGCAGGACTCCTGCAGGATGCAGCTACCACAAGAACGATGCTTGGAGCTGCTTCACTCACCTGGCTGGCCAAGAAGGAGAACTCCAAATTACACATGCATGTAGCACAGCTGGACTGAGGATCTGCCCCAGCTCACAGCATTGCCAAGTACATGGAGATGCATTTTAATTCTAGCCGTGGAAGCAGGGAAAAGAAAGCTTTATCCACAGAAAGAAAACTAGTCCCTTATATGGGAAATATGGAATATAAGAAAAACTCCGATGGTCCTACCTAGAAATATCTTTCTGAGCCCTTCAGAGTGTCAGGGGTCCCGGTTTCTATTTACGTGCCCATCTCCCACCGCTTCCTCCTGTGGTGGCACCTGAGGCTCTAGAAACCTCCCTTCTTGCCAGAAACATCTTTAGAAACAGCACTTTTTTCATCACGCTTGGGAATGCTTGCAGAATGCAATATCTCAAACGGTCAGTTGCAAGCGTTTGCCCTGGAGCTTGGTTTAAGGAGCTGTGCTCACCCAGCAAAATCCAGGAGCTGTTTCTACGATACGCTCCCTTGAGCAGACTGGTGAGAAAAGTGGAGGCCAGGAACTTAAATTTTATGACCTTGTAATGCCCAGAGGCTCAAACCCGTGACAAAAGTCTCACTGATCAAGGCAATTACTAAAAAAAGGAGAAAGGGGAAAAAAAAACCCCCAAACCTGTCCTCTCTCCAGATTACCAACTAAACAACCTGTGAGCTGCAATAATTCTGCAAAAGATGCTCTCAAGAGTGTTTTTTACAGTGAAAGTAGTCATAAATAATAATAAAAAAATGCATGTGTGTATATTTTACAAAGCAAGAAAAAAATTTCTTCCTCTTCAAGCCCGTAGTCTCTGAATAATTTGTGAACAAGAGAAGCGGCTCCATCTATCTTACACCGGATTTGTTACAAATCATTTGCTCATGTGTAAATCTTCCTGCCAGGGCAGGAGCAGCAAACCCTCCTTCAATTTTTGTCTGCTGAAAAACTTCTATAGCTGAACATGAAAAATTGAATCGGTAAGTAACAGGTATAGAGGTGCATCTCGGGATGAATATATTCCCGGAGCCTGCAATGGAGGGGCTGGGTGACAGTGCTTAGGAAGCAGCTGGTGGCTGCGGGGCAGGATTTCTGGCTGGCACCATTGCTGAGCCACAAGGGCTAATCATTTTGCAGGGAAACAAAAGCCAAGCCAAAAAGACCCATCTCCAAAACCCGCTTGCCACCCAGCACACCTACAGCGAGCAGGCGAACAGCCACTGCGCGAGTGAAATGCATGAGAGCATCCCATCTTGGAGAAAACTTTTTTAGAGCTCACGGAAAGTCCCTAGGTGGCAACACTGCTCCTCCTGACCCTCCTTGAGTCCTGTCGTGGCTGATAGGTCTCTGAAAGCTCCTGCTTTCGAGATTCTGTGACTAAGTGAGACCTTAAACTTCCATTCACAAATAAAAGTGAGAAAAAGAGTATACGTTTAATGCTGGTGGTGGCAAAGGAAAGCGTAAACCTGTGATCGCTGAAAGGCTCTGCCGTCTGAAGGCAAATTAAAAGAACGACCAAAACACCCAAGAATTTATTTAAAAGCAATAACAAGATGTTAAAGCCAAGTCTGTGAAACTGGGAGATGTGACTCATGATCTCTAAATGCTTTGGGTTGCCAGCACGCTTAGATATTTCTGTAACTGAAAGCCCAACAAGTGACAACTGCAGAAAAGTGATTCAGCCCTTCCAGCCTCTGCGGCCGGGACCAAGGATGCTGCGCCGGGCCGTGGCACCGAGGGATCACTCGCTCCATCCCATCACCCGACTGTTTGGACTGTAAGCTCGCTGCAGGTGAGGAGCGTCTCTCCATCCCTGTTTGCAGAGTGCGACCCCCTTCCAGGCAGCCCCAGAATACAAGCATGGGAAATAACCCCAAGCACAGACACGGGCTGGACAGTCGAGGAGAAAAATGCCCACCCCACCTCGCTCCCAATATTTTCAGGGGAAAAGCATCATCAGAGACCCAATAGATAAGGAGATTTTGGTGTAAGTCCTGCTTATCACACCTGTTAGATGAGTAGATCTCAGAAAGCTGTTAACTTTTTCCTTTTAATCTATGTTTATTCTCTGCTGACTCGGTGCAAGCCTGCTGTGGCTATATGCAGCCCCTCCAGCACCGCAGCTCTGGTCGCATGTGCTCATGAACGGCTGCTCCTTCGCCGAAACGCCAAACCAACTGATGAAAGTAGCAATTTCGCTATGTCAGAGATAAGATACTTTTGCCCATCTCTTGATTAGATGACTTTTGGAGCTGGCTAGCACAGTAAAAATTGTGAATTGCAAATATTATACTCAAATATACAATTTGAGTTTCATCCTGAGTTAATTACCTGAGTAGTATACATCTGGTAGCTACAATAAATTACAGCAGAAATGGAGAATTTGATTGCAATATTCACTTTTCGGATGATCTGCAGGTCAAGTGTTATTCACTGAAGAGATTCATGAATAATTTTGAATAACTGGACCAATATATTTAGAAACTGTGCAATCTGCAAACGGGGAGAGAAAAAGCCTCAGATAAATTATATATTGTGTCTTTTTCCTGCAGCTCTGGAAATGGATTTGATTGCCTTATCACACTCCCGACTATATCTTTTTTTTTCGCCGGTAAACCTAAAATCTCTCCTGCTATATTACTAACCAGGCAAGGATGAAATCAGCCAAACGAGAACCAGCCGTCCAGCTCAGGGCGGGTGGCTTTCCCCTTAGAAAAATCTAAATTATACAGCCGAGTGTCTGTGAAACAGTTCAATTAACTAGGGCAAGGCAAATCTAACCACCACTGGAGAATGCTTCGCTTTAAGGAGCAAATAAACCAGGCAGATGCAATGTCAGTAAGTGCGAGGTCCCCAAACCGTGATGCCACACGCCATCTCGTGTCAGGCGCTGGGAGCAGCTGGACGCTCCTGCCCCAATTTCCAGCCAGCTGACGTCATTTCAGTGCTGAGCGATGAGGTTTTTTTTCCTTTGCACCCCAAATATTGCAAAAATAGGAAGACGTGACAGTGTGAGGAAGACCTTGGGTCCTCCATGCTGGGGCCATGGTGGGTGCAATAATTGTGTGCGTGACTAGTTGGGTGCCGGTGCTTGGTTTTGGCTCGTGTAATTAAATTATATGTTGGACATGCTGGATGGAGGAGCTGACCCTGCCTGTTTATATGGTGAGTCCTGTTGAGGACGGTGAGGCCTCCTCTGCCCCCCCAGCTCTCTCTGTAACATCCTCATTGCACCTTGCTTTCTGCCCAGGGATGGAGTGACTTGGCCAAGGCCAACCTTGGAGTCGTTTCCAGACGGAGCTTTGTGATTTCCAGCGTGTTCCCCGAGCACCGTAGATGTAGCAATTGCAGGACTCCTTCTGAAGAGACTCAGGGCTCCAGAGTTGGAAGGGTTTGTGACTGTGACCGTTGTCCTTACTGCAGCATGGTGTGCTTGTGGGGACAGATGGAGGTAAGGTTCCTATTTTAGCAAGATTTGACTTTATGGGGCTGGGATGTGGCTGATGTTTGTCTGGTGATCTTAGGAGCAAGCCTCTAACAGCAGGTACCGTTTTCTTGGCAAGGCAGTAACCAACCCAGTCTGAGCCTGATGTGCGAGTGCTGCTGGGTTTTTAAGATCACTGTGGGCTTTTGTGCTTGTTAATGGGAGTGTTGCAAGTCGTCAAGCTGCTGGTGCTGTTTTGAGAGGTGTGATGTGCAGGATCTGCTCAGGGGGCTGCCTGCACACCAGAGGCAGGCTGGACTGGCCACCCTGGTCAGATCCATGTGCGGATCATCTAGGTCTCAAATGGGAACAGCTTGTTTGAAGTTATCATAGGAATGCACAGCTAGGACTTGCTCTTCCCCCGTGTATATCAATCAATATTGCATTTCATCTGCTATTTTATCATCCTGTCACTTGGTATTTCGATGTCCTTCTACAGCTCCTCACAGTCAGCTTGCGTTTTTGCAGCCCTAAATAACTTGATCTCAACAACAACCTTTGTAACCCACCTCCCCCATCCCTCTTCCAGACCATCTACACCGAGCAGCCCAGGCCCTTGCACAGGTCCCCTGGGACGCTGCCGATGACTTCCCTTCCTTGTGAAAACTGACCTTTTGGTCTCACCATTTCTTTCCGATGTTTCAACCAGTTGTTGGCTCAAGAGATTGCCTTACCTGTCCCTGCAGGACAGCTAAATATCTTTAAAAGCCTTGGGTGAGGAAGTTGGTCTAAGGCCTTGAGCCAAGTCAACTCTATCAGCTGGACCATCTCTGTCCTCGTGATTGCTTCAAAGAAAGTTACGGAGCATCACTTCCCTCTGTTGAAGTCCACAGACTCTTCCTCTTTACATCATATTTATCATTCAGCTACGAGTTTTATCCTCTATTACAGTTTCCACCAGACTTGCTGAGTTCTCATACCCAGCCCCCGGTAACCCTTTTCTAAAATTAGCCCCGTGTTTGCCACCCTCCATCCTCTGGTCCTACCACAGACTGAAGCAAAGGTTATCCACTGCAGTTAATGGTTAAGCAATTTTTATGTGAGTACTTTTACCCTTGGGTGAATACCATCTGATCCTGGAGATTTATTACTGTTGTTTTTCTATTTATTCCAAGCAGTAGAGGAAGTCATGTCCTTTACACGTGTTACAATAGCCCCCTTGGTTTGGGTGTGTTAGGAGCGGAGCGAAGGAGCAAGAGAAGGCACAAGCCCTTCTATGGGCAGTTCCTTTTTATGCCAGTTAATCCAGTCCCACTACCATGTTGTCATGCCAGTTTAAGGAGAAAAAATGCTCCCTCTCCTCCCTCTAGATGAATCTTTCCCTCTTCTCTTTTCTCCAGCCTTCTCCTTTCCTCCTGCATTTCTAGCCATCGCTGGGACAAATGAGAGGGGATAGGAACTGCCAGGTAGGACAAGGACCATGGCCCTTTCCATCCTGTAAGCACCAGTGTCTCATGCCCCAGGGGATCGTACAAGATGCCCCAGAGTGGGGTCTGGAGGAGGCTTGTCTCCACCCCAAAGTGGCTGTAATCCTGAAACGTGGACATTCGTGTCCATTGGGTTTTGCTCTCATTGCCGTTGTCAGAGCTGCTGTGGCCATGGGCTTCTGCAGCACGTGCAGGTCCGTGTCCATCAGCAAGCCTGAGGTTTGGAGGTTTGGAGGAGACCCTCCAAACCGTGCCAGCTGGGCTCACAATTCAGCGGTTGGATGGGTAAGCACCCAGCGCAGGCTGGCACCGTGGAGGGTTGGCTGAGAAGAAAGGTGGTGAGAGGGTTGTGCACAGAGGAGAACACCGAAATCAGAGGGTTTCCTGACTTTGAAACCTGCACCATATGGAAGACTTTCCATTCGCCTTCTCAGGCCTGAATGTCATGTCATTTGCCCAGCCATAAATAGCTGTGAATTAAACAGGCTGTGCCGCTTTTTTGGCTAATAAATACGTTCGCTAGTGCTGCAGTGTTATCTTCATATGCCACTGGTGTTTGCATTGTAGATCAGGAGCTCAAGCTGACTTTTTTTTTTTCTTTTTCAAGATTTAAAGAGCTGGCAGAACATTTATTCGGTTGTGCAATGTCCACTCAGAGTATTTCTCAGATCCTGGACATGGGGCTCATTTTTTGTCCTTTGACAGCCACTGTAAATCAATAAGGCAGTTGGAGGTCACTTCTTGTAGTCAATCAGTAACCAGTGCCGGCGAAGGGGAAAACACTAAATATTTGGTATAAAAACACAGGCTCTAAACTCAAAGTTCTCGCTCAGGGTGACATTTTCGCAGCCGTGCCTTCAGAAACCTGGCTCGATCCAGCCTCGGTGTAGATACCCAGCCTGGCCATGACCTTTTCCTGGTAATTATCTACATGGAGAATTTCACAGCACGTGCACACTGCAGGAATTACAGCAAACTGGGGCGCAAGGTGCTTCAGGTGGAGGAAGTGGGTCTCGTGGTGCAAGGCGCTAATTTGGTGCCAGCTGAATTAATCCTCCTTTTTGCAGGAAGCCATTAGGTGTTGGCTGAAGCCGTGCATGACCTTCGTCACAGCCACCTCCCTCAGGAACCGAGACCCGTGGCCAGGTGGTAATTCTCACAGGGGTCCCTAATTCCCTTTGAAACAACTGGGAACTAAGCTCTTAAATACCTTTGCCGTCTGAATCATATTCCAATGGTGTCATCATCTCTGTTTGCTCCTAGTTCTGGAGCTGGTTGCCCATAAAAACTTCTGCCTGACCTCATCTCAAGCCCCTGCAATGAGAACACACTCAATTTCCTCTTTCCTTTGACCTCAGCTGCTCTGGGCTTTGCAGCGATGCAGGATCCTATCTCTGAGTAATCATCCAGCCAGCTCATTGTGCGTGCTAACACGGGGCCCTCGTGCCCTGCACCACCAGCTGTATAATGCATCAGGCCTTATATGTAATCTGGACGTGCTCTAACAGTCCCCGTGCAGAAGCTGCACGCCATCACTTTTTTGCTGCTATTTGGTCCCCCTGTTAATAGAGCTGGGCTGCACAGATGGTTTGCACAATAACCTGTGACTCATTTTTGGATCTATATGTTGGATGGTTTCCATTGAGCTCTAGCTGCAGGGTTTGCAGATTGATGTGTTGCACTTTTCATCTTCATTCCAGACTGGGAGGTGGGCACACCGTGCTGGTGCCAGCAGCTCTGCGCTGTCCTCCTGCCTCCCCAGAAGTGTCCGTCAGATCCCTCCCTGAGCCCTGGGGAGCTCCTGCAGGTCTCGGACTGAGCTCATGTGGGTCTGCTCCCTTGCTGCTTCCTGGGCCGGTGTCTGCAGGCAATGCTGCTTCTCTGGCGTCCTCACACGGAGGAGAGCTTTGACAGCGGCCACTGGCCATGGCCGTGTGGCTTTGGAGATGGCATCCTTCCTCCAGCTCTTCCCTGGAGCCTCAAACAGGTGCTCGTGCTCCTTCCTAGCCCACTGCCGTGCAAGCAGAGGAATCAAGCAGGCTTCTCCCTTTCTCTCTCTCCTTTCATACGTTTAATACAAAATTTAAATACTTTCCTTTCAGCTATCTACAAACTTCCTTTCAGCTGTCTGACAACCTTGAGAGATGCACCACAGAGAGCAGGATGGAAAACTGAGCGCATGAGCAACACAAAAGGGATTTTCTGATCAGGAGCTGCATGCAAGTACCTATTAGCCTTGCAGAGGCTTTAACGACGTCCTTTAGTGCCTGGCCCTGTGCGTAGGCTTTCCTCAGGCTGGCTGACTGGTCAGACTTGAATTTTAGGCTTCTTAAGGGTTTAATAAGAGGCTGAACTAAAACACTAGCTTTGAGTGGAGAGCTAAATTCTTCAAGGTCAGAAGGTGGAGACGCTCGGGGTTAGGGTCAGTCCCATGCCACGGGGAGGTGCAGTGCTCCCAGCATGGCCAGGGGTGGTTTTTCTGCTGGTGAGCAGGCGAGGGGATGCCCGTGGCACTGCTCCTTCTGCACGTGGTGTGTCCGTGCAGCAGAGCACAGCCCTGTGCACCCCTGGGGGCTCCCAGTGGGGCTGGTCACGTCCAATATTTGTCTTCTCTGGGTGACCTGTCACTGTGGGGCCGCTTGCTGGCATGGAGGTGGTCCTGGCCAACGCGCCTGCGTGGCACCACAGGAGCTGAATGGATCAGCCTGATCCGTAGCAGGGCAGGGATCACGGCCCCGTGTGGGGCCGGTATGGGATGGTGGCTGGGTTTGACGCTCGCCTGTGCATCCCACAGACACTGCGGGGCTTGGAAGCAGCCCAGCTCTGTAAGTTTGGGCAGGAGCTACACAAGCATGGCCGTACCACGTCTGGGAGCTGGCCTGGCCTGTTCAGTGTCCCCTCACACTGTGTTGGAAAACTGACCTAAAATGTCCCCCGGGATTCCCTGTGCAAGCAAGCCCTCGCACACCAGGACTGCGTGCCCAAAGGGGGCTGGGAGACACGTTACACCTTGCACAGCTCTGGGTCTCAGCGCAGCAGATCACTTGCACGCTCACTTCGCTTTAAGTGCGGGCTTTGTTCCCAGGGGTTTCGCTGGGAGTAAAAGTTAAGACTGCATTTTAGACCCCAGGCTTAAGCACTGTAATGTGCTAGCTGGAGAAGCAGTGAATCGTGTGCTTTTTGCTCTCAGCTACATTTGCATCCCAGCTCTTCTGGAACAACCGGGTACATGTATCCCGAGTCACTCCAACACTCCCACACTTGCAAAATCCTTTAGCGTTTGGGAAAAAAGAGCCATATAAAGCCAGTCTTTATTAAACCTTCATCCTCCGATGCCTCTGTGTTAGAAAGTATGGCAAGAACAAGACACTTCCTACGGCTTGCTTGAAAAACAACAGATGAGCCATCGAAACAGTGGCACTTGCCACAGCCAGGGATCCGGCAGAGGTGCTAACTGCTTCAGAGGGCAGCGGGGCTGGCATCTCCCGGCTCCAGAAAATGGTCTTTACAAGAACATACATAAATGTTATGGACCTTTAATTGGAGTTTATCTGATGTACACTTAGGAAAGGTGTAACAAAAAATGAAGCAGGTATTTTCTTGGTCAGCAAGTCTGGTCCAGGCTCCTCTCCCTCCCACCCAGCTTCTTCTGAAATTATACAAATAAACAGAGATTTAGATCCGTTCCTGTTGCCGGAGCATTTCAGACACAACCCAAGCCCAGACCACTGGGAGAGGAGCCCTGTTCTCCATCATGCTGCGGTCTCTGCCCGTGGCTCGGCTGCCAGTGCAGGGCATGGAAAGCCTTCATGGGACCCAGAGCTGGACTCACGTTCAATGCTGTTACTGTTAGTTTTCCTCCCTGCAACTGCAAAATACCCAACGTGCACAGGCTTGGGGGGGTTTAGAGGCTGGCACGTCATGCTGAAGCCCAGCATCTGCCTATTTAAACTCCTTCCTCCAGTCCTTATCATACCCAGCCCCAACGCACGTCTGCAAAAGCAGACGCGTGCCCACCGCCGGACACGAGCCACCGTCCTGCTGCCCGCCCCGCAGCAAGCCCATTAGATGGCACCACGGAGTAGCGCTCGCTGCACCTTCCTTCCTCTCGCCCAAACGTGTCTTGACACCAGCCCAGCCTTGAGCTGGCCTTTTGTGCAAGGCAGCAAGCTCTGGGCACCGCCGTAATAACTCGCTGAACCCACCGAACAAAGAGCGACGATAAGGCTCACCATGCCACGCTCACCTCTCTTCCCTGCAAGGACAGTCCTTAGCGGAGGCAGGATTTTTCCAGGATCAGCCTTTTCTTTATTTAAGGATTTTTGAATAGGCAAATGTTACATTTTTGGACACACAAACATTAAAATGATCAATCCTATGTGTATGCACGCGCTCACACCCACAGCCCGTGCTGTCTTTCTTAGGGTATTTATTCATACGCGTATATACAGTGGCCTGGTGGGAAATGTTTTCCGTGGCTCGAAAGAATGCTCCAAAAGGGTCAAACTGAGAAATGCCTTTAAAGAGTGTCCACTCTGTGTGTCTGTGCCTGTGCATTTTGGTTTCAGCAGCTCTGTGTCTGTCATATAGTCTGTAGACTGTGTATTGCACTATTTTGAATTTTGTTCTGACTCCTCTTACTTTACTCTCTCACCTATAAAAACAGGATTTCTAATGAAAATAAGCAAGAAATTGCTGCGTATGCTCAGGTCTAAAGGATTTTCAAAAGCAAGACAGCTGGCAGCACCCCACTGTCCTTCTGCCTTGAACTTTTTGTGATAGACAATATATCGATTAAAACAAAAATAGGAAAGTGCAATGGAATGAGGGTGTTTGCTGACCTTGTTCTGATGACAGCAAAGTCATTTTGGGGTGAGACTGTGCCTTGAGCTTTTGCAGGGACCTGTTGTCCCGGGCATAGGATCAAGGGAGTTTTTTTCTCAAGCCAGGATTGCAAGTAGGTAGTAGTTGCCATTTAAAAACGAGGTACAATCCAAAGAAAACTGCTAGGACAATTTCAATTAAAAGAAGCAAATTCATAAGGCATAGATTGGTGAAATGTGCTCAATTGTAAATACAGACAATAATTTACAGGCTTTTCTCTTGAAATATTAGTGCTGCTATGAGGAGACAAGAGTGTGACTTACTTATAATGACTTACCATAACATTTCCATACTGTAAATGAGACAGATTAAGTTGACGTTACATATTACTTAGCTGTGTACCAATTAGCTAAACAAATGCTCTGAATTCCGTCATTTATGATGGAAGCTACATAAAAATTGTATAATTGCTGCAGTGAGTCATCTAGTTAAATGGCACTCCTATATGGACGAATTGATTTCAATGCAAGATTAATAGCCTTTTGCTGCTGTTTTACATGCTTGCCAAAGACCATACTACATTGTTGCTAAGCATCATTAATGGATTAAAATAAGGGTTCTGCATAATTCCTACGGTGTATCTTCAAACAGCTTGTTTAGTTTGTGCACTAGCCTAGCGCTTGTTAGCCCTACATAACACACGGGTCTGGAAGGCTGACACGTGTGAAGGAGGTTAATGCAATCCTAGGAACTCTTTCAAAAGCTCACAGGTTTTCTTGTGGATGACTTCGCGGAGTTTCCGCACGCGCCGGATGCTGGAGGTCCCCACAAAGCTGTCTGGCTGTAGGACAGCCATGCCGTTGTGGACATCTCCCATGATGATGAGCTGGCCATCCACTGTGGTCATGTTGGGACACGGGCAGCTCCAGTCCATGTTCAAAAGCGTGATTTCTAGTGGTTCCTTCCCCAGGAATTTTAATCCCATTTTTTCATCTTTGAGAATCTCCTCCACTGTCACCAGGGCATGTCCTGAGTCTTGGTCTTCGGTCAGCTCTGTTATACGGCCCAGGATAACAAAGTCGCTTTTGCAGAAGCTTGTCACCAGCTTCTGACGTGGTTTGCAAGCTTTGCAGTGCGTGTTCTTCGGGAAAGGGCACATCTCTTCGCAGGCCTCCCGGCTCTCAAAGTTGTTCTCGTTGCCTCCACACCCGCCGTAAATGAAGGACTGGCACTGCTTTGTCAAGCTGTTATAGGCCCATCGGGGCTCATAGGCCTTGCAGTGACCTTGGAGGGCTGGCAGATTGCAAATGTTGATGGGGCCGTTCATGCACGTTAACATACAGTTCTCGTAGGTCTCAAAGTGGTTGAGGTTGCTGTTACAGTTCCCATAGATGAAAGTAAAGCAGTTGTTTTTCTTTGCATCATAGTACCACCTGGTCTGCTCTTCCCCACAGTCTTCGCTGTCCGGTTGCTTCAGGCACTCATCAGTTGGAAAATGTGTTTTGTTTTGGGAAGCTTCTTTGGATGTGGGTTCTCCTTTGATGACTGACAAAGGGAAATCAGCCCTGAGAAGGCCACCGCTGTTTCTGGCAGTGCAGGTATAGATGCCTGCGTCTTGGAGCTGGGTATTGTAGATGACCAGTTGAGCGATGTTGGTGACCACGACGTTCCCTCTGACGTGATTTGGCTTCATAATGACTTTGTCTTTCCCATCGACCTGCTTCTCCCACGTGATTTCTGGCTTGGGTCTCCCCGTAACGTCACAGAGGAAGCTGACGGTCTCTCCCACGTAGACAGACTGATGGACAGGGTTGTTCACTAGAGCAGGCGGCAAGATATCAATGACCGTTGTCTCGGAATAGGCAGTAGTAGGGCGAGCTGTTGTTTCTGGTGGGATAGGGCTGGTGTTCGGCCAGGTAAGATGGTACCTACAGGTGACTACGTTCAATGTAATGCCTTTGATGCAAGCTTCTGCATCCATGTAGCACTTGTTGTAGTAGGTGAGCCCGTCGGAGGCACAGGTGAAGCTTGGCTCCTTCTCACACCTGTCCTTGCACTTACAGACAGGTTGCCCATCCCAGATGTCGCACTCTGAGCCTTGCTGGATGCACATGAAACGGTCACAGGTTGCTTCTTTGGGCATTCCCACCGGTCCTTTTTTCCCCTTGACATCCATGTACCGAGCCGCCACGCAACTCTTAGTTCCACAGACATTGGGGCAGCACTTCTCAAAGGTCTCACACTCCTGCGGGGAAAGAAAACAACCCCATCGTTACTGGGGACGGAGTAAAGTCCTTTTTAGAGACCCAGCAAGCAGAGAGCCCAGGTACTTTCAAGGTGTTAGCTGAAGGGCACCCATGTCTGCCACAGACGTCTGTGGTCCAAAATTCAGTGTCCCCACTGGCAATGAGTGGAAACATCCCTCCGGCATCTCCTGAGAGGTGTCTAAACACACGGGGCTTTCTGAAGTGCTTCAGGAGAAAACTCTAGAGAAGGAAAATGTGTTTCTATTTCTTAAACACTAACCTCATCATAAGTCTTTCCTAGAGTCACATGGACTGCTTGACTACCGAACCAACACCCCCCCTCCCGCACTCTCCAAAATGCCTGAGGGCAAGCCCTGAGAAACAAGAGCGGATGGAAGGTCTTATCATATGGCTGTAGGCAGTAATCCTTCTTATTTTCCACAGAAGTATGTAAAGTATTATTTGAATTCCCTGAGACTAACAGCCTACTCTTGGAGGTGAAACTGCCAAGGATTTGTAATTGTTCACATTGTAGAGGAAATAATAGAATATCTCAAAAGTAAGGAAATTCTTGCTCCAAAAATAATTTTTCTATGGTATTTAGAAAAACAAACCCAAAACAGCTCATTATGGCTTCTCTGTCCTATTTTAGTCCTATTTTCAAATGCAGCATCGCTCCTCTAGTGATTTATTACACCCCGTCGCAGCTACAGTCAGCCGAAATTGCGGTTAATTTTAGCAGAATTTTCATCTTCTGTGCAGAAAAGGTATTTGATATATGTGATCACAGCTGCTGTCTTGTTATGGATTGCTTTAAGGGGCCATGAATGCTGCTACCATGTACACATCGGGGCACACTTCCACCGTGTGTTAAACCTCTACAACCCCCCTGAAATCCAACGGCTTTCTCCGTAAGTGAGAACAAAATGTTTTTGAAGCTACCAAACTAAATAGCTTCCCCTGAGTCCAGTATCCTTTCCTTATTGGGAAAAAGATGACCTAATAACATAACTCTTTCCCCATTTCCTGCTGCACATTACTAGGTTTCAGAAGCAAAGTCAGAAACCAGAACGGGTAACGTTTTCGGCTGAGGTTAAGGAGCGTGGCTTTAGCAAAGTCGGTGGCAGAGTCCTTGGCTGCTTGCAGACCACTCACTCCATGCGAGGTCCCAGGGCTCTGTGCTGCCACAAAGCAAAAGCAAATATTTTTAGCCAGTGGCTTCTGGCGTTCAGGTTTTGACCAGTAAATTATTAAAATGACGTCCTCTGCTGCTGCTGCTGGGTTTTTGCAAGTGTTTTAATATTCATTGCTGCACCTGGTAGTTGAAATAAAGGGGGCTTATTCGGGGACGGCAAAAGTAAAAACAGCACCTTCATCCGTAACACATGGGATGCATCTGAGCAAATCTTGTTTACTTGACGGCCAGCCTTTTTCTCTATTCCCCCCCCAACTCCTTTTAGCATTGCAGAAACAAGCTGGCTACAGAACATAAACCCGATGACTTTTTTCAGCATGGTAGATGTTGCTGTCAGCCTAGTTTGGGCTGCAGGAGCTTTGCATGATGTAAGAGGCAGGACGAGCAGGTATTTTCAGATGCCAGCTTGAGCTGGCAGTGCTGACAGGTTGAAAAATGAATTTTTAGGGTTGTAAGCTAAGCACATTTTGAGCTGGGAGCATCACAGAGAACATCTGCCTGGTCATTTTAACCATGCCCCTGTTTTGCTCTCCAAGCATGCTTTGTGTTTCAAGTGCAGCAAAGGCTGATGATTTACATGTTAAACCATTTCATCCAGAATTCCTCCCAGGAATATAAAGCATTGATGATGGCCACCAACAACAAAGAGCATGGTGACACTGCTAAAATACTATGGGTTGGTCCCAAGGCGTGCTGAGTTCTGGAGTATCAAATTTGGACGTTTCTTTTGACAAGAAAGCAAGGAAAATGATCAAACAGAGCGAGTGCTGTACCCACATCAGCATAAGTGACAGCTGCCACACACCTCCCCGCTTAACTGATAACTCATCAAACCTCTTCTATTTTATATAGGTCCCGGGTCAGTTAAATAGGTGCACTGTCTACACCAAGTCCTGCACAGTGCTGGCACCTTTCTATCTGGAAAGAGAGAAAGAAACAGACTGCGGTGCAAACGAACCCACCGACAAACCCCATCGCCCGCGACGCAGAGAGATAAAAACGTGCATCACTCACCAGATCAGCTTCACACTCTCTCTTGCAAGTGCTCTGCGCGTCTACCCACAGGTTGGGGTTCATGTCATTGGGGCATATCCCAGCGTGGGAATACCGGATTGGAGGTAGAGCTCTCCCTTTCAGAGAGACCTCCAGAAGCAAGAGGACACTGCTCTTCCCCAGCAAGATCCACATCCACCGAGTGAACAGCACCAACAACATCTCAGAACTTCTCCAGGGCAATGGCAGTGACCGAGCTGGAGGTAGTTCTTGTTTGCTTGGGGTTGCTTTTTTTTTTGGTAAGCCTTAAATTTTCAAGGAACCCAAATGCACCTGACTTCTGTAAAAACTTCAGCAAGCTCCTTCGCTGCCTCTGGTGATAGTGCAGCTTGGTCTGGACCTCATTGGATTAAAGGTCCTAGGAAGTTACCCCCTTATTTTAGAGAAATGCTAATAGTCTGAGCAGAGTTAGCTCTATTTATACCCTGCCTCTGTTAACAAGTCAGAAAAAGTAAACTTGATTTCTTTGACAGGCACACGCTTCCTATGTCCTGGTGGCAGTCAGACAGATTTGTTGCAAGAAAAAAAAGCTGGAAAGAGTTTAAAAGGCTGGAACTGGCACGGTGGGACCCCTGCATGTTTCTGAATGCAGGGAGGCCTTCTTAACCCCTTTAGACCTAAAGTACTTCCCTATGCTAAGAATGGCATTTACTTCTGAAAGAGTACTTGTCTAAATAACACGGACCCGCAGTCAGGGGATTTCCCCACGCCGAGGGGCTACACAATCACTTGCTAAAAGGAACAAGTAATAGGATTGAAGCAATTAAAGCTAGAATATCATATTTTAACAAAGGAAGTAGGGAAGAAATAACAACTTATTTAAACTTAGGATCGACAATGCAGTATGTCTTCGTAACTTCTCCCGGGGTTCCTCCGGGCTTTTTTCTTCTCTTTGGTGGGAGATTTCCAGGATGCTGGTTTTAATGCTGCCCTCCAACCCCACCAGCAAGATGTTAAAAGTGTCCCTGAATTCCTCCACATTTCCTGACAGCCAGATCCCATTGTACAGTGCATTGCTGACCCCTTTAACAGTGACAACAAAAAAATAGTAGAAGTTCAACTCTATGGAAACCTGCATAAAGGAATGTACAGCATTTTTGCATTGGGGGGCGGGGGGGAAATTCACTCAAGCTGAGTTCCTCGTTCCCTGATTATTACAGCAAGGGGCTGATCCTGCTCGTGCTGAACACGTGCCAAAATCCAAAGACGAGTGGCACAAGTCAGAGTTGCTCAGCACCTTCCAGGATTAGAGCCTTTGGGCTGAGTTCTGGGCTAGCCTGGATGGATCCTGCACGGTGCTAAGAGCCTCCTGGGAGGACCAGGTAAGTTTGCATCCCACGTGGGGTTCAGCAGGGCCGGACCAGCAGCACCGTGCTTTGGGAGGAGGGAAGTTGTGCATCTGCCCTGTGCCCAGCGCTGAGCGCTGCAAAGCCGACAGACCCGGGCACAACCAACCCTTACTTTAGTGAAGTTTTTCCGTCGGGTTTATTAAACCAGCGTGGTTTTTCATGGCTGAGTTTGGGCCTAATTCTCCCCTGAGTGATGATGGCTGCCAACCAGTACAACCAGCAGGGAACTGGGCCACCATGCAGGCACTGCCCCAGGCCATGGGGCTCCTGCTCCTCCCCTGGGGCAAGGCAGCAGAGCGCAGTGACCTGCTGGTGTTTCCCGAGGATCACCTCCAAAAGGAAGGGAGAGCAACCTGGAGCCGATCTGCCCTCAGCTGTGGCATTTCTGTGGCAACCCAGGCTTACAAAAGAGGCTCTAGGAGTTTTGATTTGTGTGACCGCATTAATGATATGCACAGTATTTGAATTTCATATGACGTGCAGAGAGAAGTTCTCCAAATTAGCTATTTATAAGGAGCGAAGTCAACCGCCAGGCAGCAGTTTGCAGTTGATTTATTCTCTCTAAAACTTTAGAAACCTGCATGACACTTGTACAAAGTGCGGCTGTGCGCAAAATGTTTTATTCAATACTTGTTTACAAAGACAAACGCAGCACCCTGTGATGCCTAAAAAAGCCAACCCAAAATGACACATTCCCAAGAGGTACTTAAAATTCTTACAGCTCTATTAACAACAAAATCGCATGTATTAGTGGTTCTGTTGACTAAACAAAGACACTTTATATTGTAAAACTGACTACAGATAAGCTTTGAAACCAGCTGTATGTGGGGCTCGAAGGGCGCGGGTATCCCGGGCACGAGGAGCCGCTGCGATGGGCGTGGGGGTCTCACCCCAACAACTGCCGTATGCGCAGGGAATTTGCCCTCGGTCCATGGCGTTGCCACCACGTAGCCGTGGATAAATCCCTGCCATCCTCAGGGTCATTTCAGGCTGTTTTACCCCACCGGGCCAGAGGTGGGGAGCTGGTGGGTCCATGGTGCTCTGCAGCTTCCGTCCCCTCTCCTGGTGCCACAAAGCCACCTCCTTGCACTCTTTGGCCATGGTGAGTGAGAGACCCACCAGTGTGGGCCCACCCCAGGCGGGACTCCCTTCCAAGGAGGAAGGAATAACACTATCTTGGGGTTTTTTTCCCCTCCCAGAGCAAGGATCCCTTGCCCAGAGGCACATTTCAGCTGTGGGGGAGCAGAGTTGGGCTCTGAAGAATCAGACACTGGTTTGCATCAGACAGACGGAGCAGTCTTCTGCTTTGCTAAGTCTTCTCCGTCCAGAGGGATATTCTCCAGGGACAGGTAAGTCCCACCGCAGCCTCCTGCTTTGGGCACCCAGATATCACGTTCAGTGCGCGATGGCCAGGACGGTGGAGCTCAAGGGGTGACAGGTTAATGAGCCCAGCCGAAGGAGCAGTTGCATGGGACATGCAACTCAGCTGATTTAATTGTGTCCCTGTTGCAGGTCAGTGGGGTTGTTCAAGGAAAGGCCATTTGAATGGCTGGATGTGATGCATTGTCACCTCAAATGTTGGGTCAGCACTTGGCACAGCGGAGAGGGGCAGGGACACCCCATAGGAGCTTGGGGAAAAAGGGCAAAGTAATTATCATTAATGACAATGATGGTTTTGCCATGTCACTGTACTAACATTATAAATGAGGCACATGAAACTTGTGTTAACGGAGAAATCAGGCTTTCAGCAAAACTTTTGCATAGGAAGCCTCTTAGGGAATTAAATCCGGGCCTAATCCAATGGAAACCAGACAGATGCTGTGCCCCTCCGACTCCCATTGCTCCAGGAACAGGGAGTGCTCAGCCTCGTGAAGGATCAGTCCCTTGGCCACTCAAACACAGCCGGGAGAGAGAGGAAAACAGCGCCATAAATCTCCCCGTGAATGCGGGCAGGCAGCTCCTGAGGTCAGAGGAGGCAGTGAGGACTCTGAATAACCCTCGACAGCTGCCCCGTCCCTGCCAGGACATCCCGGACATGCTGTTACCCAACCTGAGGAGCACATCCAGGAGGGGACACCACTATGCAGGCTGTCCCGGGTTGGCTTGGGGACAGTGGGGACGCCCGTTGTCCCAGCAGGGATAGCAAGCTCTGCCTGACTAATGCACTCAATATCGCCTGGGTTTCATTGAGGACTGGTTTCTCGTCTGATTTAAATTAGTTTAGCTGCACTGACCTCAAAGGATCTGACCGGGTACTCCAGAACAACACCAACTAATGCCAGCTGTGAATCACGGTCTTTGTCAAGGTCCCTGGGCATAGTTTTTCTGTTCTTTCTTGTTTATAAAGCATTATGCATTTTTGTCTTTAATATAAGAAATAAAACAATCCTTGTTCTCCATTTCTATGAACAAAACTATGATGAACACCGAATTTACAGCTTATCTTGTCTCAAGCATGTCAGATACTGATATGGTAAAGATCTTCCCAGATGAGTTCAAGCCTTGGAATAAACCCTGCTACTACCCCAAAATCCCCTTTCTGATCAAGGTATTGATCTGAGCCTGTTGGATGGGGAGCTGGGATGAGCTTTCTCTGGATCTCAGATGGACAAACCTGAGCCCTGATGGCACAAAGCAACATCCCGGATCTGCTCCCAGCAGCGGGGACACGCAGTCTCTGACCAGCCTGTGCTCCACAGATGTCTGTCCGACACTACGCCGCAGTCCTGAAAAGCCCTCCTAGGATGCCCGGGGTCCTGGTTAGGGCTGTTGATCTAGAATTGGCTTAACTGCTGCTGGTTTTTGTAAATGATAATTCCTTTGCCCTTTCTTTTACTCTTCCCAAGCTCCTATGGGATGTCCCTGCCCTTCTCTGCTGCGCCGAGTGTTGACCCAATGTTTGGTGTGACCCCTTCTAATCAAGGAGGGAAACGGGATTCTCTGATGCACAGGAAAGTATAATTGTGTTAGTTTTTTTCTTAAACCACTGTTAAAGGAACAGCAAACTGTTGGTCATATTTATTAGGCAAAACGAGCAAGGCTCATCTGGAGTTACTCAGCGGATGGTGGATTGATTTGCTGGTTTTATTGTGGAAGGGCTCTTGGCAGGAGCC
Organism: Fregata magnificens; assembly: GCA_013389945.1. Classification (NCBI taxonomy): domain Eukaryota; kingdom Metazoa; phylum Chordata; class Aves; order Suliformes; family Fregatidae; genus Fregata; species Fregata magnificens. The sequence goes on from WAAD01031659.1 coordinate 107,369, forward strand.
GTCACCCTGCCATGTTAAACCTCCCATCTCCCATTGATCTCTGCCTCGGCAATGGGGCCCTTCCAGATTCGGCCTCTCGTGCTGTCTGGGCCTGCCGCCACTCGCAGCCAGTTTTGCCAATACAAACACAAACCACCCCCTCTCCAGGCACGGCTGTGATTCATCGCTGCCGGGTGGTAGCTCGCTGGCTGCGGCATCGAGCGCCCTAACATGAGGGCTAACGGCTGGAGCGGGCGCACGTCTGTGCTGGGGGTGCAATGGATGCCCGTGGCACCCACCGCCGGGAGAGGCAAGCCTGAGGGTTGCAGGTTGGACCTGCGTGCCTCCGCTGGACCTCTTCTACCTTTAAGCTTAGCTTAAAGCAAAGACTCTGGTCCTTGAGGCCTCCCTCCTCCTCCACACAGGGCCGCCGGGCACAGCAGGACCTGGTACTAACTCCCTGCACCGCCCGGGCCAGCGATCTGCCCCTTCTTCCAAACAGGGCACTAAAACCTGCCCTGCCTGCAGGGACCCTGAACACACAGGCAGCCCCAAGGACACGCTCTTCTTCAGCCCCACCGTCATCATTCACGCTCCCTAGGTGGCTCCTTGTCGCTGCACAGATGAAAATGTAATGCCTGAACAGAAAAGTACTTTAAAAAAACCTCTGTCTCATTTAGAAAGTAACGATGTTCCAGTCTGTGTGTAAAGCTTATTGCACTTAAAGCTGATAGCCAGACGTTTGAGGGGGAACGTCACTGCCAGATCCCTTTTGGAGCACAGCTGCCAACCGCTTGCCTTAAGCAGCAACGTTGCTTCCAAACCCTCACAGAAATCCAGATGATGCCTCAGGCCCTCGGCTTTAGCTCGCTTTGGGCTGCAAAGGGCCAAATCTTCCCCTTTGAGCGATGCCACGCTCCCACGAACCTCGGCAGGACCTGCTCAGAGTCTGGGCTGCAGGGGACAGCCAGGAAGCCCAGCCCGGATGCCTTTCCACATCCCTTAGAAGGGTGAGCGTCTCACGCTGGCCACGAGGTTGGCCGAGCGAGCAGGATTTTTTGGCACCATGTGATGCAGCTCCGAACATCAAAGCAAAGGCAAAGGCTGCGCTGGCCACATGCTTTGGAAGCACATGCGTACGAGCAGGGGCAGATTTGGGGTGAAGGTATGCAATGGTAATTGAGTGCCTAGGTCCTATTTTCGGGGCCGTTTGTATGCGTAATTAGTGGTGGAAGCATGTTTCAGTTTCCCCCTGGTTAAGATTTTTGTCAGGGTTCCCTGTAAGTGCCCATAACTAACAAGCGCTGGTTTTGACTTCTGAAATAACCCATCTGAGCAGATAACAGCGTGTACAGACAGGCTCGGGGAACCGGGGGCATATTTAGAGCAGCGATTGCTCACCGAAATGAGCCGCTGTTTATGTGCATTCTGCCTCACGCGCAGATGCTCAGTAAGCAGAAGTTAATGTAGTTAGACAAAAGGGCTCGGTTTGGGGGGAAAAATCAATAATGTCAGGGAGTTTATTGCAAGGTTATGGGCCACCTGCTAGAACTCAGCATTAGGCCTGCGTTACGTTGTGTTTCGGTGAGAGCTGATGGCATTGCACTCAGACAAGGCTACCGCCAGAATTATTATTTTATGCTTCGGCAGATGGCTTCTGCTCAGGGGTTTTATCTTTGAGTGCAGACATACGACTAATCATCATTTGCTTTCTCTTTCTCTGCTAGCGTAAGCTGGGCAGGAAGCAATTGCCAGTTTGATGATGGTTCATTATTGCAAGGTTTATTCTGTCTGAAACAGCACAGCAAGAGGCAAAGAGGGTACAAAGGAAGATAATCAACCAGTTATCAGTGAGATATGGGGAAAAGCTGGGCTCAGAGCCTTGTCTTTCACTGGCCCATCTCCTTCTCTTTTTCAGAGGCAAAGCCTTAGATATCCCACAGATAATTTGGGGAGGCCATGGAGTTGGTATCTTTAGATTGCCAAGATTGCAAAGGTCAAATGTTGGGAATGAGTTCATCCTGCTGTAGAGCAGGAGGGTCTAAGCCGCTTCCCAAAGTCCCTTCCAGCCCTGCTCTTTGCCACCCTCAGTGTGGAGCGAGACCCGCTCCATCAGCTAAGCTTGGAGTTAGGGAAATCTGAGATCCGTAGCACAACCTGGAAAGTCAAGAAACAGATATCACAGCCACCGGGGCATCATTGCACGGCCTGCACTTTTCAAGTTAGGCCCCCTCGGTTATCTACTTGCACGGTGTACAGGCTGGACAAGGGTACTATCACGCCACACAGACACACGGCTGCAGCAGAGAGGCTTGAGCACCTCACTTTGTTGCAGGTTTTAGTAACTAGTGGTTAGTTTCATGGCTAGCTTCTGTAACAGCACTTTAGGAAACTCCGGCACCAAATCCGTGGTATGCAAATGGAGATGTTCCCATGTCTTGCAGCTCTGCTGTGGCTGTATAAGCCATAGCATGATAACCTTGGTGTTGAACCAGTACGTTTGTCGTTGATCTTCATTTTTTCTCTTGGTTCCAGCTCAATTTGAATGAAAGTTCAGAATAAAAGCGAGGCACGGGCCCGGCGCATGCTCAGGCTGAGTGCTTGGCACATCTTTCACCAAAGCCGGTGATGTTTCTCCAGGAACGTGAGTTAATTTAGTTCCACATGTACTGCTGTGGGAGGCTAATGAATATTATTAAACCCATTGCACAGATTCACTTCAGTTTGTAAATGACCCTAATTTAACCACCCTTATTTACTTTTAGGAATTTAAAGCTGGAAGGAAATCACTTGCTGAGTATCACACAGCAACAGCCATGAAAGGCTGGAGTCCCAAGACCCTGCTTCCAACCCCACAGGCACCATTTGCTTGTCAAAACCCTAATTCAATACACAAATGTCATGTTGCTTTTGTCTGTGATGTGATTCAACTTAAAGAAACAGTAAGGTTTTAACCTGCTGTGGGAATTTAATTTAAACCCCTCCCAGCTCTCATCTTTCTTCCTTGAAAACCCCGAGTTTCTCCTGGTTTGTACTATAAGCCTTAATTCCCTGTGACTTCAGTGTGAAGGTATCATCGCACGGTCACTCTGAGCTGATCCTTTTAGAAAGTTTATGAACCTTTCAGTGGATGAGGTGTGAGCTGAGAGTTTGTAAGGTGAGATCAAACTGCTGCAGATTTGCCTGGTTTTGTGCTTCGTTGTGAGACTTTACCAAACCACTGAATCTGTCGAAGTTTGGAAGCCCTCGTTGTGGCTGGGAGCCTCTCCAGGAGATGCAAAGCAGCTCCCAGAGACTGGGCTTTTCATCAGGCAATGAGTGTTGGCTTCTCCAGACAACCTGGAAGTCCCGGAGCTCCTCCGAGGGTTTGGTATCCAAAACTTAGCTATAAACAATAATTAATTTTCACAAAATGGAACTATTTCCATTCCTGCAAATATCCTGACATCCTTTTAGCGTCAATCCCGTCCTCTTGGAATTTCAATCTAAATTAGGACAAAGTTCTTTTTAACTGAAGAGTTATTGCCTTCGTTTGGCTTTGCTGGTTGTTAGCGGTCCTGGCTGTCGCACAGCGCATCCTCTGACCCTGCTCAGAGTGTGACCTCTGCCAGGAGCAGTCCCTACCTGGTCAGTTGGGCATATTGACAGTCTTTCCAAGAGGTAAACTGTTTTGTTTCAGTTTGCCCTGTGTAGTCTTTTACCACCAGATGCAAGACATCATATGGTCTGCATTGCTTGAACCCAGATGATGGCCACTCAGAAAGAGTTAGTAAATCTCTTCTGGGCCACTGACACTGTTACTCAAAATGCCCAAAGGAGACTAAATGCAGACCTGGTATAAAGAGGGTGCTCCTCTCCCGGCATTCATTCAGCAGCAGACTTGAACACAGGCTAGGGATGCAAGTGATGTATGCAAAGCAGTGATTATCTACTTCCACTGATCTTTAGAGTAGCAAGCCAATCCTGCCTGCCCCGGCAACGGGATGTTTGTCTGCATTTAATGGCTTTTTTTTGTTGTTGCTCTTTCTGATCTCAGCTAATTCAACATACATTTTTATTTTGATCTTTTATTGTTTGCAGCATGAGGAGTCCACCTGCAGCCGATATCGTGGCAGGGTTCGCTGAGATGCAGCACTTTCTTCTCCACGGCAGTTTTGAAGATAACTGGTCCTTGATTGCCTGACGTGATGGTGGCTGGCAGAGCAATTGTAGGTAATGTTTAAGAGATTCACATGGTTTAATCATTATAATTTTCCTGCGCCTCTAGGGCCTGCACGTTGGGCTCATTGCGTTATCTAACCAATTGCTAGGATTGTGTTTTAATGATAGACGCAGCAGGCTGCCTTTGAGCGGGGAGGTACAAAGGAATTGGAGCATTGTTAGAGGCGAGCGTTTCAAACACACTCCATAATGGCCTGATTTTTCTCCGATTGAAGTCGATGGTAAATATTCTTCTGACTTCAAAGGGGAGCGGGGTGAGGTTACAGCCAAACACTCTTGGAAATCCCACCCAGTGCTTGATTTTTCTTGACCTGAAGGCCAGTTCAGTCAGCTCTGCTTCCACAAAGGAGCTTTCAGGAGTCCTGTAAAAGCTGCCGGAGCGATTTTAGCCCTGGGTTCACATGGCAGTAGCATGTGAATTGTGGCAAGTCTAGAGGACAATTCAGCCCTCCCAAGTTCTGATTTCTCTTCTGCAGATGTCTGGCTGGCATCGCTCTCACTCTCTCCTCGTTGACTGTCGGGAAGTTTAGGGCAATGGCATTCCTAATTAGGTACTTCAGTTCAGTGGGGTGAACTCCTGCAGTGAGACGGGAGGGTTTGGGGTACCCCCACAAAACCTTTGGCTTTGCTGTGTGTCAGCCATGAGAACAAGCTGGCCTATGCGCCTGGAAAATCTTTACATCATCTGTGCAACCCATGGCATGAGCTGTGATTTTGTCTCTTCCCATCACAGAGAAAATGGTCTTGAATTTAGTTTTCTTTTGTGTTTCTTCTTTTGTAATTTTACACGTTTTTCTTTTGTGTTTCTGTAACACCTTAGTTACAAAGCTCTATGCAGGGTGGAAATCAGACTTTTCCATACATTTCCAAACATTTCCATAAACTAATTTCCTTTTAAAATCAATTAGATTTGTTGATATGTAATTGTCACCTACACGAGACCCATTCCTACCTCTGCCACTGACTTATTCTGTGAGCCTAGACCACTTAGTCCCTCTGTGCCACAGCTTCCACCCCTCTGAAGGGGAACACAAAGCTCACAAGTGGGCCAACTGACACCAGTTTATCTTTTAAATCCCTACTCCTTGGCATTGCTGCAGAAGTGATGTGTGAGTGAGAGGTGTGATTTGCTGCAACCCCAAAACTGTCTGAAAAAAATGAAAAATACAGAAATCGTATCTACAGCCATGTTTGCGTGTGTTAAGCTGCAGCTTAAGCACAACCCTTTCTAGCTCACACACGCACATACTTTTTTTTTTTAACTTTGCCATGGCTAGAAACCTAATGCTGTTACTATTTCAGAACGTGTTCTTGGTTTGTACTTTCTCAGCTCCTTCCCGATTTCTTTGAGGAATCTGGCGTACCAATGGCCATAGAAAACCAGGTTAGTGCACAGTAGAGGCTTTCATGGCCACTAATCTTGATGACAAAATTATTTGAACAAACACTTCTTGTGTCACCAATATATATTATGTAAAACCTTGTGACTTTGATTATGTGCCTATAATACAGATTAGTCTGTTTGGGTGTTTGGTGCTGACCTCCAATAAGCTCCTAAAGTATTAGCAAGAATTTGCAAGTGACAGGCAGGCAGAGGTGCTGTTCTGCCTAATCCCATTCTCAAAACTCTGACTATATATGTCTGAACAGTTTCTGTTGCTTTCCTCAAGGCACCGGGTTATTTCTTTCTCTGCCCCCTCCCAACTGCCTTTGTCCTTTTCTCCACTGCTTTGATGTATCACAAATGTTGGAAGATTTAGCTAACCTTATGGATTAGAGCCAGGAAGACAGCGAGAACAAATTTAGAATAGGAGGCAGAGAATGTACCAGCTGGGAGGTGATGCTGTCGATCTCCATGGAGACCTCTTTAGTTACAGCTTTGCTAAATACTCTGTTGAATTGTATAGCATCTGGTTGAAAGCCCATCCAAGTCAACGGAGAGTTTCTAATTGACTGGCCACGTCTCAGGACCATGAAGAGTGCACAGGGCATAGCCCCTAAGTGTAACCAGTTATGATTTGCATTTGTGGCTCTCTCCTTGATGGCCAAAACACAACCTAAGGAGACTCCAGACACCTTGATACAGTCTTCTGCATGGGGCCAGCTGCTTCTAAAGAAAAAAAAACCTTGCAGAAACAAATGTAGACCTTGTCTTAGCAAAGCAATTTTTTTCTTAGGAATGCAGGTGAACCATCTCCATCATCTTGTTAACAGCACGTGAACTTCCCACAGGAGTCAGCTCCTGCAGGAGATGAACTGGGACAAGATCCACAGAAGCCTTTTGGCTCTGAATGCCTAGATAGGACATGGCCCTACGCAGCAGTCGGGCAACTACATACATTTGCCCCATGTCCCCAGGATGAGCCTGTTTCATGGCTTGGGAGAGCAAAGTGAGGGACTACAGACCTGGGCAGAGAGGAATGCAGCCAGATGTCTGGAGAAAAAACAAAGGCAGCCCCTTGTCTGCTCGGTTTTCTGGGCAGGACATCTCTCAGCTCAGAGGGGACTGGGCTCACGCCTGGGCACCCTACCCACAACCACAACACAAGCAACAACAACCCTCAGGGGGAGACGTTTGGATCCACGGCACTGCAGCTCAGGCTTGTCATTACTTGAAGCCAAACTGGCTTTAGACTAATCCACTGAACAATTTCCAGTTGTTATCAAAATCTATTGGACTTCTTAACCATGAGTCCCTCAGCTGATGTACCACCCCCCTTAGGTTCCAGTTCTCTGACTTGTTTGTTCAGAAATTATTTATTTGTCTTACAAATAGGAACAATGTTAAATTAACAAACGAAAAAAAAACCAGCTGAACACCATGCCTGATTTCTAAACAGATTTGCCTGCCTGAGCAGATCCTTCCCCTGCAGATAACCATTCCCACAAATATCAATGCCATCTTCCAGCCCCTCCCCATCAAATTTCACTCTGTGCCGCAGGCGTGTGCATCTGTGTGCATGTGTGTGTGCTCACACCTCCTGAAAAATCTCTTTCTTAGGCACCCAGCTTCCCCTTGAGCCCCTGCGGGATGATCAGCAAGGCTGAAAATCCACGGGATAGCTGGTTGCGCTGCAATTCAGGGATGCTCCAGGTGGCTAAGGCCTGTCCTGAATCCCAGGCCTCTGTACCACTATCAGTGTTGCAATTCCTGCCCGGCGATTTGGTGAAAAGAGCCATGATTTAAGGTCAAAAGAAAGGTGATGCGTGAGTTCCCTGCAACTTTGCAATTCACTGTAAGGTTTTATTTATCTCATCAAGAATAGAGAAGCTAAAGGAAGGGCCCCAGCCACCTTGCCTCAGGTGCTCATCTTGCCTGACACTAGACAGCTGGAAATTATTGGGTTCAAAGCTCATTACCTTTGGCTCCTTTGACAGTAGGTAGAACACAATAAGCATCTCCAGAGGATGATTTGTCTGCGCTATTCTTAGACACCTGCCCCAGGATGAGATGAATCAGCCCCTGTGCTGCATGTTTCTTCTCATGGGCACAAAGTGAGTGTTGGGTGATGCAGGCTCAGACTTGATAACGTGGAGCTTCAAATTTAACCTAATTCACCTACAAACTCTCACACAGGGACTTCTCTGGGACCAGCAGAAAAATTGGTATAATAGAAACTGCTTCTCCCTTGTGACTCTGACTTCTCTGAGACCGCCTCCTCCACATTCAAACACTCAGTGAAAGGCCCAAAGTAAGCAGCGTAAATTAGTTTAAACCTAGGTGAATATTAGGCTTGATTTTTAATTCATTCCATCTTTATTCTCCACCAGTCCTGCCATTTCCCTGAGCCTTAATGCCGTAACAGCTTTAAATCTCTCTCTCTCTGTGCATGCACATTAAGTATAATGTTTAAGGTTTCTAACTACCCCTAAATCTTATTTCTAATACCCTTACACAAGCACAGGGTTGGTTGAAATTGCCAGAAGCATTATTTTGGTGGGTTGGGTGGGGACTGGGTGTTTCCAATATGATTGTACAGCTGTATCACTGTGTAACTGGGAATTAAGCCTTTAAAAAGATTTTAAATGACTGAGAACTTCGTTAAAGGAGTTGGGGAATGAAACCTGAAATGCAAAGGGAGTGAAAAACTTCATAAGCCTTAAAAAAAACCCAGAAGCAAAGACCAAACAGACAGACCATGGTTTCTCCAAAAAAGGAGAAAAAAACCAATCCAGAGGTTCAGTCACAGTCGGAAGCTTGCAAAAAGACAGATATTAAAACTAAATCAATAAAATCTGGAAAACGTGCTCTGAGGACAAAGAATGGCCCAACTCTCCCTTGTGGTTACTCCAAGCAGCAGCAGGATGTCCAAGCATGTAATAGCTAAGCGCTGGCTCTGCGCTGCCAGGCATGCCTCAGCGTTCCCACTGATGCCCGCAGGCTGCCAGGGCTGCGCCCAAGGATGGTGAATACGGGTTCCCCCTTGAGTGGTGAACGCACGGGGAGCGCTGAGCACCTGTAAATCACAAAGAAAACAAAATATCACTGATCTGGGCCCCACACAGACAAACATTCTCGCTGTGGCTCAGAGCTCAGTGTGTTCCTGCTGAAGGCCAAGGACATTTAGGAGGCACATTTGGAGGCAAAGTGACTGCTCGCTTTTGTGCAGCTGAGCCATGAGCACACAGCAGCGGGTGCGATTCCCAACAGCTTCCAAAGGCGATGGCTCGTCCTCTGCCGGCACCTGCCTCCGTGCATCCGGATCCGCGCAACCCCTGCTGCCCTCGGTAGGGAGACGTATGCACGTGTGCCCTGCACAGGTACAGGCACCGTGGGGGCTTGCCAAGCGCGGGCACAAACCCACCCGCCATATGGGAAAGGGGAGGAGCAGGGAAAGAACATGTTCTTGGCTTTGCTCGGTTTTGGTGGGTGCAACACTAGTGCGGATAAACAGGGAGGGGGCAATGCATGCGAGGGCGTCTGAGGCTCCACGCACGAGGCACGAGCAGGAAGGCTCATGGCGGCAGCGGGGAGTTTTGAGTCAAGTGAACTCGCTGCTAATCCTCTTCTACAAAGTCTTTTTTGCAGGAGGAAATCTTATGACTCCAGGGAGAAGTACGTTGTGTAACTAAGCAATGGTGAACCCGAGTTGCATTTAACAGGGCTTGGCACAAGCACGACAGAGTAGGATACTCGTCCCAAGAAAGCGTGAGAGAGACTGTCTCAGTGCATCGCCCGCTGGCTTTGAGTCCTTAAAAGCCCTAGTGTGGCCTTGGGAGAGGAGCTCAAGTAGAGGGGGGGGGGGGAAAAAAAAAGAAAAAAAGCCCCATAACCCTAAAGAAATCAGCTCACTGCGCAGGGCTTCCCGGCGCTTGTTGTTGAAACATTGCATAATGTCCCTTTGCACTGCACACAGCTTTGAAATCCGCAGGATCAAAGCTGTATGGAGACACTATGGATGTGCTGAGGCAAATTTAAAGGCATTTTACAATTATAGCAAGAAGCACAAAGCCACACTTTGGGCTCCTCTTGCTGTTCCACCGTGACACCTAGTGGCACAGTGCAGATTTACTGTGTTTCTGATTTTAGACCTACTCCTGCACTCGTCTCCTGGTATAGCTTTTCCCCATCGGTCTGAGAGACGTCACGTAAGACTTTGGAAAAGGCTATTTTGCCACTTTATCCTGTTGGATTTTTCCAGATTTAATAAGTTGGGATTTAAAGCTTTCACAGTGTGCAAGAGAGCGTTCTGCTTCCTAAAACGTATCACCACGTCTCCACGTTTTGTTTGCCTTGTCTTTGTTTTACAGCTTTATGCCACAGATGCCGAAAGCAGACAAATGGGATCATGGGTTAAAAAGTGTGATCATTTGAGACAGATTTTACTGGAAAAGGAAGCGAGCTAAAATAAAAAGATCTAGGTCACAGCAGCGTCCAGTTGAAGGCTGGTCTTCCAGGTCTCTGAGGTCTGAATTTGCAGTTGTCACTGGGTAAATCTTGTTTGCAAACCATTCTCTAAATCTAGTTGTTTCTCACACAGTTGGTTGTGGCTTTTGGTATGAGCTGGGCAAAATTTTTGCTCAGCCTGTTCCATGAGATCAACAGCATGTGAGCTGGTGTTAAAAAAAATGCCACTGAGCCACTGTGTAACCTTTGTCGTGCTAGTTAAAAATGTCACTGCTGTTCGTGCGTGTCCCTCCCGCGTTCACCAGGGCGGTTTGCAGGGATGCTGGGCACTCGCTTAGAGAAACAGAAAGGCCTAGCCTCTGGGCCTCGGCCTCTCCCGACTGGTTAAAAGGAACATGACTGACTGCAACCCAAGCCCTAAATTAAATGGCAGGTTAAAAATGTCACTAGTAAGAAAAGTAAGCAATAAAAGAGGGGCAATGAAAAAAACCCAACCCAGCTTAGTGCAAATTTCTTATTGGTGGCAGACACCGATGCCAAAATAGAAACCCTGGAGTTAAAAAGAGCTCCCCAACACAGGCCGCAGTGATTTAATTAAGAGCGAGAGTAACGCGCCAGAGAGGCGAGGGCTGGGAATTAGGGGTGCCAGGGCTGGGGGGGCCCGGGGAAACCCCGAGTGAGTTTCGCTCCCAGCCCGCGGCTTCTGAACCCGGCCTCGCGGTACCGACCCGGGCCCGGCCCAGGGCGGCCTCACGCCTCCAAAGCAGGAGCCAGGCGGCGGCTCAGCAGGTGAAAAACGCCCTGAAGAAGGCAAAGCCAGTGAGATGTGCCTTTGCCGGGCAGGCAATTTTGAATCGCAGCTTTTTCCCCTCTTCCCCAGGAGCCGTCTCCCCTCGAGCCTCCACGCACGGCTCAGGCTGCTCGCTGGGCAGGGCGGCGGGCGAGCGTGGGAAGAGACCTTCAGAGGAAATGCCTCGGTTTTGGTGTTTTCACCCTGTCTGGGCCCCTGCGTCACCCCAACGCTCGGGGGTCGGTTCCCCTCCAGGCTTGCTTGCCCTCAGGCGTTCCCCTCGGGAAGGGCAGCGGCCGCGGCACCCCCTGCGCGGCCCGCACCCCGCCCCGGCCCCG
>WAAD01031664.1:1621-18180 GCA_013389945.1 Fregata magnificens
ATAAACCAGTTAAAATATTAGCAGCATAGCTGTAGTAACTCTGGATTCATCTGCTGCATGTTTACTGAGAGCCCCTGGTGAGTTTGCGCAGCCTCTACTATTATAGCTAAGTTTCTACTAGCATCTGAGCAGACTCATTTAAACCTGTCTTAGCACATCTACACAAGCTATTATCACATTGCCAAATAACTATCTATAGATACTGTTAGAGGAATACAGGAAACTATCATTGAGAACAATCATTTTTCCCCCACTTCGAATGTTTGCCGTGCTATGAAATGAGACCTAAAGATGATAGAAAATACTTTAAAAACATTTTNACCCTAAAATGCCAGCCTCCCAAAAGCAATGTTCTCTCTAAAACAGGAAGAAAAAAAGTCTGGCAAATCTTGAACAAAAATAACGATGCTGGTTTGCAGCAAAGACCAACATAAAAATGCTTTGTTTCAAAAGATGAGAATGAGAAAAAAAATTCAGAAATTTGGGCAGGTAAGAAAAAGTTCAGAAATAAACAGGCAAGATGTATTACGATACACCAGATTATTGGAAGAAAGGGAGAAATCATGCTAAAACAAAAGTTTCCTGACATTGAAAAAATACAAGAGGAATAGTTCTTTGTAAAAGCATATGAGAAATTCTGAAAGTGTTATGTGTATAAAATTTAGTAAGAGAACTGCTGATTTTAAAATCAAGAGTTGCTGCTGTTACAGGGTGTGCCCACATAGGGGAATGGAACAAATTAATTGTACTGAGCTCAGTTACTGCTTATTGAAATGACCTGCCTCCATACGATGCAAATCTTTGTTTGCAGCAACTGGCAAGATACTACACATATGCTTCTGTTAGAAAGTAGTTGTTTGATGGCATAGTAAGTTGGTACTAACTTTCATATCGATGCCTCAGAGCTATACGTTGTTTTGCAGTCCTCCGGGTGCTTTCCCACACAACTTGCCTTCTCACAAAACCATGCAGTTTGCTTCTGTGATCTAGTGTCACGATTAGAGCTCCACCATGCTTTGTACTTCTAGGGCTCACATTAGATTCAGATATCAGACTCTTTTGCAAGAGACTGGCTGAGCCCTGAAGGAGAAGCAACATGCTGAAGTAGATCCTGACAACAAATCTTTCAGCCCTTTTATCTGCCAGCTATCAATTCCTATGCACACCCAAAGATCCAGTCCTGCAATTGAGACCTTGGCTTGTCGGCATTTATCTTGTGACTCATTACACCTGCCATTGCTGTAGGCCATTAGCATTACACTTCATGTAACAGACTCAATATGCACTGTAAAAAAAAAAAAATCATATCAGATACTAGCATATTGGGGAGATGTGAGTTTTTCCTCCCCTCATCAGGCATACAAAAGTGGTGACTACAAAGGATTCTGTTTTGAATCAGTCTTGCCCTGTATATCTGAAGTCATCTGCTCCTAACCAACCGAAACGTCATTCAGCCTGTCACAAACTATCACCTTATCTTTTTGAGCTCCCTGTCCTGACTTCTTAGTGTCAAACCTACTCACTTGTGTATTCAGTGGTGAATGCACTGAAGGCCTTGCATAAAAACCATCACGATAGTCTTCAGAATTAAATAGTGCCTTTTGCTCAAGGATTTACTCAGCCACCATCCCATCCTCTCATGTTGGTTCAACTTCAGTCTGCCACTCTGGAAGTACTTCTCTTTCCCATCCATTATCGCCTTTGGCATCCTGGATTTCCAAATGAAAATTCTACTGCAGAAAGCGTTCACTGGGTATATAGCAAGGAGCTAAACATTTTGTGGAGGTCAGTTTGAATCACTCCATCATATTACAGATTAGTATACTGTACAGAACACCACATGAGGCCTTTTGGAGGCATTTTGCAAGTAAAAAGTATTGCATTTCCTCTGTACAAAAGCTTTCAAGACATATTTTTCTCATATAAAATTATTCTGGCACAAAAATGCATACAAACAGCAAGGAGCCAGTAATATTAATACCAAACATGCTAAACTGTATTTATTTCACTGAAAACCATGTGTATTTCTGCAGGGAATGTAAAATTGAATTTTAAGTACAGGAAGTGCTCTATTACTGCTCTGGCACTACAATGCAGAGCTGCTTTGTTGTTTGCTCTAAAATAGAAAGCTAAGCCTGTCCAGCCAAGTAAAGTGTCAGGAAGGAGTCTTCTGTAGCACCAAAATGTATCTTGCTGGTCTCTTGTCAGCTTTCCCAAAGAAGCACTTTTTCTACTTTATCAGACTGAACAGGTTACCAGTATTAAGACTCCCAGCAGAGCCTCAAATTTCTAACCTCCCCCCAACCCTTGTACGTCCATCCAGCTCTCCTCATGGCCTAAAGTCCTGCCGGGATTTCTGCAAGAGTGCAAAAGCATGGATTAGCTTCACCCCATGAGCCTCTAAGCCCTGATTGCCAGCCCACTATGGTAATATGCAAAACAGCAGAACACCTTGCAGAGAGCCATCTACTGCAGCCAATCATGGCAAGCATCTTAAGAACAGATACTGAGCTCTGAGGAACCTTGGGTGTGGCGGTATCCCAGTGTAGGAGCCGACTAAGAAATCATCTTAAGCCCATGTCATTCCCCGCTGCTCCCCCAAAACAGAACAAAACCAAAGAGGGAAGGAATTATAAGCCTGGTCTTACAAGATCCTTGAAGCCTCTTCATATTGGGAATGGCAGTTTATCTCAGAGATAAAGACTGTTCAATCAGCCTTTCCACCTACAGGCTATTGAAAACAAAAGCTAGCAGCTGACCTCTGATCCCTTCAGCTGAAAAGTAGCGTGGCTTTCAGTCTTCTACCCCTCAAGAAAGTGGAACTAGGACTAGAAAGAAAAGGCCACAGCAAAAAGCTTTATGCACCAAGAAGTTCACACTGTCTGCCTTCCATTGTTGACGCTAATTTGAAATCACTGATTTTTGTACCACTCACTTCATTTCCTGTCTTTGTTTTCTACAAAATCTAAACAGCCTGCTTGTTCACACCTTTGTAAAGAGTGTTTAGTTTATTATTGCACAATAGAAGTTTTATACACTTGCCATACTTAGGAAGTTTTAGAAGATTAAAAAAACATGAGTAAGACATACAGTGGGTGAAATAAGTCCTATGCAATGACAGCATAGCTCCTAGCTTTGAGTTCTACTGTGAGGTAATCCATGATACAGTCACAAAATAACCCACAAAGTTATACACAGTGTCACTTGATAATGAACATTCTATAACAGCATAGTTTCCAAATTTTTTTTTTTTAAATCATAACATTAAAGCACAAGTAAAAATCCCATATCCTGAATACATAGTCCACAAATTTAAACTACTTAATAACTAACTCATGGTGCTTTCACAAAAATTGACTATGAAATGTTACACAAAGCTTAATGAAAACCATGCATGCACTGGAGTTCTACACTCTGTCCTCCAAGTAGGAATGCAAGCAGCCCTGCTTATGCTACTATCATTTAGTCTGTTTATAAATTCTGAAAGGTTCCACTCCTCATCTCCCAACTCTGCTTTATTGTGCCTTCCTGTTCTCACACATACTGGTACGGCAGTTGCATTCAGATACTCAGGGAAATACTGCTCAGCAGCTCCTAGCCATGTACAACACAGCCTCATCTCTCCCTCTATACCAGCCTCTGGTATAAGCCTGATTAGATGGCACCTTAGCAGACACTATAAAGGAAATATCAGAGTAAGAGTGAAGTAGCAACACCACAGCAACACCATTATTTCTCACTATGGTGGCAAATCTTTTCCAGTGATGCTAGAATCAAATAGTTCCTCTCACCTGCCTTTTTTTGTAGTGGGTGATGTTGGCTCACAAGCAAACCTTGCCAGAGCAGAATAACAGTGTAGCTTTTTCCTACTTGCAAATTGAGAGGCCTAACATTAAAAGTGAGAAGTAGAAATAGGAACACTGGTTCCCTCTACTGTCTTAAGCAACTGGAGAGCTCGTTAAAACCCTTGTTCACCAGCACCCATCAAGCCTGCAAGCTTTTGGGAGGCCAATTGCAACAGTGATGAGAGCTAATGTGGTGGTGTGATGAGTTTGTAATTTATGAGCTTTGCTCAGATCTCCAGAAGAGTCACCCCGACACTATTGTGTCACCCTGAACTTCCATGTGGCTTAATCACAACTGTGAGCTGCCACAGCTAGACCATTAATTGTTAGCATGGGATCTCTTCTACACCTGGAAGACAGATAACACACACTGGCAAATGGGATAAAGTTCTGCTCTCTCGCATATGTAATTCGCTAATATAATTTGCATAATTTTTCCAATATCTGACTTGCTACAAGTTCTATACATCTGAAAACTATGAAACAGGACAGACGATGTTCTGTACAAAACACTTCCATCTGTATCTCCACTGAAATACTTCTTTCTTATATATCCAATTGATTTTTCTGTTTCAGAAGTATAAAGCACAGTTTCTGTGAAGCACTCTAATGCATTGTCTTTTTTGTTTTTCCTGGCTTTTATAATCAACAATACAATGCGATTAGCCAAAGTTCTTGGGGGCAACTGAAACATGTGGATAATAAAAATCAGAAATGCAAACTCTGCTTAGGTTCTTCCAAACAGCCCCCAGAACCAGCACTTTTGTCCGTGCAGCACTAAATGCCTTCTTGAAAGCCAAGCCCTGCAGTAAGACTAAGTGACTCAAACTCACGTCCCTAACCGTTGCCTGTAAGATTCTTCCTTGCGCTATGCAGACTATGGCACTCCAAGGCTGGGCAGCCTTCAGATCTATTCTAGTTTCACTCTCCATATATCCTCAGGTTACACTTCAGTAATCCTAATACTGAGTAGCCTTTTTTAATGGACATTCTAAAAAGAAATTAAAGTGCATATTTCCTAAAGTGTTAAAAACTGAAGGGAAAATGAAACTAGCTGGTATGTAATAGAAATCTTTCTGCTTAGCTTGCATGACACTTGGCTGAAGATGTTAGAGATTCAAGAGAGGGATCTGGGACTTGTATAGAAAGTTTCACAACCTCAAAAACCAGACAAGATCTTTCCCAAAAATCCATATACAACTTCTAAGGCTAGGAATTTTTTTTAAAACTACTATTATCAAGGACTTGGGGGAGTCATGTTCCCTGACCTTTTCCTACTCTTATTCTGCAATAAGAAAAATGCCCTAGCGTCTGGCAATTTATTCCTGTGTTCTTTAGATTAGAACATGGGACAGAGTGCAAGTTAAATCAACGTCGATCAATTTATCTTCTCTTAAGGCAATTATAAGCATAAGTGTTCTAGTTAGGCAAAAAATCAAAACCAATGTCATGCTTCTGTCAACTTTGAAGGAGTTTAAATATTACTATGTTGTCAGTAAGGTTAACAGTGCAGACTATGACCAAAGCTAAGGCTTAGTTACTGACTTAGTACAATAAAATAAAATCAGTAGACGGTGCTGAGAATACCACGTATGCAGTTCAAGAGTCTTAGCTAAAAGTCATTTTCAGCTGGCCACCCCAAACCAGCTCACACATCGTTCAAAGCTGGCCCAAGGACCACCCATTGTTTTGGAACTTTTTAGAAAGTGATGGGTATTTAGCGCTCAACTGTGACAAGCCTTCTGGCAGACTAAACCAAATCAACATGCAGTAAGTGGGCAGCCTGGAAATTCACTTCAGAACTACAATAACACTCCAAACCCAAATACTTATGCAGATTAGACAGTGTAAAAGACATCTTGATGTGCATCATACAAAACTGACAGACATGAGAGTAAGACTATAAAGAAGTGTGTATTTTGCCCAACTGAGGAAAAAAAAAAAAACCATTTGCACCATCTAAAAAATTCTAGCATAGTCTGTCACTGAGCTTGTAGTCTCTGTTACATACTCGCTACTCTAATCTACTTCTAGTTGCAGAGCAGCAACAAACAGCTCACTTCATGAAATACATGAATGATGGCCCTTTTCAATACTGAATAAAGCCTGAAAACCCTTGTACAGTAACACTAAAGCCATTCTGAATATTTCATAGGAATAATGGTGTGTTAGTGAGGTACCACATTTGTGAAAGGTTTTCATGATACCTGTGGGCAAAGGTTGCAGTAGGCTTGTTTAGATTTTTACTTTAGATGCATCTAAAATATAGAGAGCAGCAGAAGTGGGGCTGCTCCAGAGGAGCCAGGAGCCGAGGGCAATAACAATACAAGGAGGGACACAGACGTTGTTACCAACCAGGGTACAGTCCTGCGGCAGCCAAGCAGGGCAAAGTTGGTGATAGTAACAAGTGCTGCCACCCCCCAAAAAAAAGCCTCAGCCAAGGCAGAACAACGAGCAGAACCAGAAAGCCCAAACAGCACCTCAGGAGCAGCAAGAGACTGCACCGACCACAAACCTGCCTACAGCAGAGCTCAAGCAACCAGGGCTCCCAGGCTTATGAGCTGGGGGAGTGAAGGGAGGGGTGTGGGCAGGGGCTCAGATGAGGCTGGAAAGGGTGACTAAGGTGCACCCAGGGCCCTGGCAATAAGGACAAACAGCTGAAAAAAATTTTATCTACTGTGAAATACATTTAACTCTAGAAGTTGTTTGACAACTTCTAAATACAAAATTAGAATGTATGCCACGTATTTCCATGATGCTGGGTAAATAAAAGATACTAACACATTCTGAGAAAGTAATATATCTAGGAACATGTTAGATTTTGTTATCATAATACTGCATTAGTCAAATGAAGAATTTGGTTTCTGATGTCAAACAAAAATTTTAGTCTGAAAATTACGTTAAAATATGTTTTAATACGTTATGTTCAGACTACTTCAGTTAGGGTTGTATAGATGTTTGCAATACGCTAAACTAGATAGTTCGCTAATGTCCAAATTAGTTAATCATCAGAATTTGACAAAGTAAATTGCTGAATTATATTGAACCATCATACTGTGCTATATCCAGAGATCTTTGATCTGTGTGCTGATCTTCAGATAAAATTTCCTCCCCAAACTGAGTCAAATACTCAACTCTTGTGGAGAAATGATGCCATGAATATATCTTATCAAGAAAATATAGAGTTGCTATGTGAGCTCTGGATTCTTCTTTTAATTTTTATTAAAAACAGCAAAATAGTTTGAATTTCCGGGGACGGTATCATCCTGCTTCCAGTAGATTTGGGATGGACCTGTGATTTTTCAGGGCCTGAATTCCCAGAGGCAGTAACTCTTACTGTCTCTTTCTCCTGGCACTCTCTGACAGCTTTTTCTTTGGCAGAGAAAAGCAGATTCTCTGTCGCAGTCAAATTCTTGCTGAAAGAAACAGCACCTTGTGAGAAAAAACAACCTATTTTAAACTTAAAATGTTTTTTAAAAATCACATATAGTATGTGTGCTCAGGATTTATGTTCAAATTCAAAAGGAAAATGGCAAAACTCCAGTCAGAGCTATCTTCAGAGCCCTTGAGTGTAACCCATTACACAATAATCAATCCTAATCTAATTATACTGATTACATTAAATTGCTGGTGAGACTGAAATACGGTATTATCTCATAGAGAAGTTCTACACTATTTAAGCTGCTATTTTACAGCAGCTGTAAGCATGGAGTAAAATACTACTAAAAAATGTGAGAAATTCCTTTAAGACCACTAGATGCCTTGCTGCACACTACAAACTTTTACCGACTATGGTAGTGTGGACCCAGAAAATGCTTCTTCTGCTTGTGTAATACCAATGCTCAGACCAGGCCATGAGGCTTTTTTTATTGGCAACAGCTACAACACTTTGTAGTGTCAGCAGGGATGTGCTGACAGCCTTCCTGGTTATGGCAGGACAGTGGAAGACACTTCTGAACTCCAGAATGGCAGAGAAACTCGTCCACATGTAGTCTAATCAAAGGTCATGTCTTAATTTGTAATTAAGAATTAGTCACAAGGGAACATTTCCCAATTTTGTGGATGCCTGAGATCAGTTACTGGCTGAACAATGAGACAAGTGTAACCTTTGCAAGAAAGAGGTGCTGCTCACAAGAAGAAAACACTCCAAAATGCTATAACCACAGCAGTCAGCTTCAACTCAATGTATTTCTGGAATTTAGATTTAGACTTGGCCATGATTACACACATTTTTAAACTATTAGACTGGAATATGGCAATAGTATAAAGCAGTGAAAGCATTAACCTTGGAAATTTTGCCTGATTTATAAAACAGCAAAGTGTCACAACCGCAGAGTGAACTGCTCTTTTATTCCATTCTTTGCCTCTGGCTGTTATTTCACGAGTGCCAGCTTCCACCCTTTTCCCCGTCCACTCTCGTGGCTGCCAGCATCAGCCAGAAGAGCCCTTTGACAATTCAGAGGACCATTTCTTAATTTTCCATTGAAACAACTAGAAGATACCAATTTGTTTAAAACATGTATCTTCAATTTAGATTAAGCTTCAGCAAAGTTTTCTCTACTTTAGGATGGAGTTTCTTATCAGGTTCTTCTCTTCTTGCAGGAAATCCTATCTTAGTGGTAACAACCTATTCCAAAGCTGTAGGAAAATGGTTTTCCTGATTTATTCCAGGGACTTTGAACAGCCACATCTACAGTATATATCTATCCATCGCACCTATCTTATGTTGTATGAACTAGTATCAGCCGAAAGTGAGGGCCGGACCCTGGTAACCTGTGGTCTAAAGATTGCTTCACTTCTTCTGAACATGTGACATAAATAGTTTTACAATGGCAGTCTAGAGCAATCTTTTTAATTGTTATAATTCTTAAATCTTCCGACACTGATGCATATCAGAAATTTGTACATTTATGTGTATGTCAGCTTTTACCACTTGCACAATTTCCCCAAACAGCAGTTTGGCCATTTTGCCTTCACAATACTGTCTATAGGGAGGAAGGGGGAATGGAGAGGGGAGAGGTAGCCAGAGAAATAGCTTGTTTTGAGCTATCATTCTCTGACTTGCTTTTCATTTGTATAGTCTCCTATTATATAATTTCATGTATTCAGATGGTAAAGACTGCAGTAACCGTCATAACAGAATTCATTAGTTATTTCAGAGGATTTCCATTTCCGTCACACACAGGGAACAACTGGGAGAAGAAATAACATGCTTGTGTTCTGCTGTGGCCAGTGAATTTCAGCATTTTGCTCAGGGTTTCTAACCATCTCATACCCTTATTGATGCCATTTCATATTCCACAGCTAGGGCTTCCCATGCTACCTTTCCTGGCTCAATGAAACTGTCTACTTCAGAATGAAGGAGACAGGGCTTCTTCTTTTTCTTTTCTTTTTTTTTTTTTTTTTTTAAAACTTGTTCGTGGCTGCAGAACTCAGTGCCAGAAGAGATTAGAATAACAAAGCTTACAGGCTTCAAATCAAACCATAGAATTCACCTTGCCGTTATTTGTCTTCCCTCAATAACAATCAACTGAAAATGGACAGAAAAATCTAAAGCATCACAAGGCTTTTTAGAATTCAAGATGTGCAGACACCACAGAAGAATTAATGGTAAAAGCACTACAGCAATTACTAAAATACTACTAAAATATTTAGTCAATGTGTGGAGAAAATTCCTATGAAAAGTATACATGTATATATGTGAATAAATCCTATTTTTGGTAAATGAGCAACAAAATGTGCTTTGGGAAAATACATTAAATCAAATGTATGGATAGACTTTTGGATAAATGTGGGGGTAAAATGTGCATGGTTTACAGTTTGTGGCAAATACATAAATGAAAAAAAAAAAAAAAAGGGAAGAAATAAAGAATCTTGTACTTTTTAGTATCTCTTATTTCCACAAATTATAAGGTGAAAGTGTTAGATGTTGGACACTGTAGATGCTTTTAAGATTAGATAATTTAGCTAAGAAGCATTATTATAATTCTATGAAAAGCTTAAAATATGAATGATAATGGCTCTTAAAAAATAGAGTTTGGGGGGTTGGAGTCAGCAGGGTCAGGTAGTTCCGTAGTAATAAATCAGTCTGCTCATTTTTAATAAAAATATTCAATTGGCATTTCTGACATTTTTATTGGAGAAGACAGTTGAAAAATGTGACAGGATAAAAGAGAACTGGGACTGTGCTAAGGATATTTTTGCGTGTCTATTAAATCCTTCTTTTGGACTTAGGCACAGATTTAGTAGGGAGTAAGGAGCCAAGTTGCTACTCTGAACGCCATGCTAATGGTGGAAAACAGTTTTGGTTCCCCCTTCAGCGTCCCAACACCGGGAAGGTGTGGATAAGCGAGCACCAAAGGAGAACTTGCACCCGTAACAGGGCTCTCACGTTGGCTTGCTCTGCCCCGGGGCAAAAAGGAACCATTTGCTGGACAGTGACATTCCTGAATCTGTTCTGATTCCTGAATCCTCTGCTCTTGGAAGAGCAGAGCTAGGAATGGCATCTGACACAGGATGAATTCTAGTGAAACAGCCTTACATTTGTGTAAAACACTCAAGTCACAAGAGAAAAGACAAGCTTTATAAAATGAAAGAAAATGACCTAAATAGGAAGATCTTTAGAAGTTCCTGCAGGAGTTCAATATCCCTAAGGGGAGGAAACTTAAGATAACTCATGATTCCTTATTTGACTTTAAGCACTTCTTCAATGTGTTCGCGTTCCTTTCACTTCTATTTTAGCTTTGACTAAAGTACAATGAAGTCACTGAAGTATACTATATTTAACAAAAAACCCCATCTATAAGTAATTGCAAATAAAACCAGACTGATTAGTATTTTAACTTTTGACCTTTTATGCAAAAGTCACATTTAACTCTGCCTATTAGACTGAAGAATATTACTGTGGAAAAAATGAGAATGTTCGTGTGTTAAATTAGGTGCCAGAGGCACACTGTGTTGTACAAACTTGTTGATATTGGCAAACAGCTTAATTAAACATTTTATGTAAGGACTGCTGAGTACAAAGCACTTTCTTAAGTGCATGTTAAATTGTGCACATGAAACCCCCCACGCTTGCTAGAACATACTCAATTTCTTCCTGGTGAAAAATAAAGAAGAATAAAAATACAAACTTAGACGTTGCGTAGGGAAAAAAAAGAAGAGAATGAAAAATACATGCAAGGAATTGCCAGGGAATATGTATGTTGACATTCATGTGAGACCTATGTATGATAAACAGGATACAGAGCTTTAGCTCTGAGCATAACATTTGCCCCGTGAATCAAAATACATGTGAGAAGATAGTGTTTGGTAGATGTTTCTTCTGCTGTTTTATATATAGTTTCTTTTGGAAGAGCAGTCTTGCTGCCATAAAGCAGACTCCCATGGTTTCTTTTTTCTCATAGTAAATATTTTGCAGCTGGGTAGTCAGGAAACAAATCTTGACTGAGTTCCCAGACAAAAGAAATGTGCTACTCTTTAATCGTCCGGCTACTGACTTGAGGCTGCATTTCTCTAGAGGGGTCAGATAGAAGAAGAAGTGCATGCACATAAGCACGTCAAGCTGAGCAAGCAAGCTTGTAGTCATAAGGCTTAACCTTACAAACTAATACTCAAGGGAGCTGCACCGCTGACATGAGAAGCTCTGCCCATTTTCCCATGACATACTCTTACGAATAAACCTTCTGACCAGCAGTTTGCAGAACTGTTTGTGTTTCGCTGGAGTAAAAACAACAGCTTACAAATTTATGAACCGCACAAATTTAGAGGCCTTAACAAGTCATACTTTGAGCTTGAAACCTCTTTAAATTTTTTTAAAGTAACACAGGAGAACTTCACAGTACTTTACTCATTTTAAATACAGCGTGTGATGTACCTTTTTTCCCCACATTGTTAAATATACAATTACACTGTGTTCCCATAGCCTTTCCATTAAATTTAATAACCCTGTATTTGTGGGTCTAGTAGAAAAAACTGGATACAGGGAAGGTTATAGAATCTCTTTTATTAGGAGTTTTGAAGAACAAGTTAAGATAAAAATATGTCAAGGACAGACTAAGTATACCTTTGCTACACAGAAACAGTGGAGCGTACTACAGCTTCTCAGGGTTCGCTCCTGCTCTACAGGCCCATAGTTTCCTTTGCACCACGGTTTTCCAGAAGACAGCTTGAGATCAGGGTTCTCTTTGAGGTCAGATTTATAAAACAAGACTGGAATTTCCTTTCAGAGATACAATTATTCCCTAAAACAATCCCTCCCAAACAAAAATTTATAAAAACAAATTGGAGAAGTTGTATTAGGTTTACTAAGGTGAAAATATTTATAGTTGTTACAGTTGTAAGACCATTTAGTAGATATTACAAATTAGGTAGACGGAAAAATTAAAGCCTAAACAAAAGAGTAATAATAAGACTGTTTACTATAACTGTAAATCTAGGTATTGCACCTCTGCCAATATCCTCAAAATTGCCCAGACATCAACAAAATTATCAGCATTGAAAAGACTAAAAGGAAGAAATTAAAGGTGATGTAAGAACTAGCTTTGCTTTGCCAACAGCTAAAAGCTTATCTGCCTCACTTTTTGCCTCTTTTTTATTTTATTTTTCAAATTCATTAGTTTTGACCATCTGCAATAAACTAAAAATTAGGTGCATGGATATACTTGTAACTTTTTCAAATACCAAAACTAGCACAGATAACACCCAGCCTGCCTATCCTATAAATATCCTTAGGGCCTGAATATATACAATAGTGAAACAAGTACCATGAAACCATGCCTAATAAAAGAAGGGAGATTGAATTTTTTTGGTTTTACCCAAAGATAAATAAATTAAAAAATGCAGTAATGGATCAACAATGGCATTCACCAATTGAGAAGTCAGATATTCTCAAGATTTTGGAATTTCAGACTTCCTTATTATGTGCAATAGGTCTAAGTGCAGACAGACAGACAGACAGCATTAGACACGTCAAGATTCGGTCAGAACAGTTAACAGAACTGCTTTCCTCTTGATCTTATGTGCTTTTTTCAAGGCCATTTTCTCCAGAGGAAAATATTTACGAGTTGTGCTGTTACTATAATTTTGTATTTGGATGCCAGAGAGGAGTTAGGCTAGCCCCTTAATGCAGGCTTCAGTTATACTGATGAGATGCAATCCAGTACAATGTTCATGGATTGACAAACTATGTTCAGATATAGGGCTATACTTTGACTGTAACTGTTCAGTATGTCTGTTCTAGACACACACAAAATGAATCATTTATAAGCTTAATTTTATACTTAATGCATTAGGATAAGAAAGAACTTTTAGGAGGCATTAATAAGGTAATGGAAATTATATACTAGCATATTTTTCCAGATACTTGTGGGAAATGACAAAATAATCTAGCTATTAGTGCAAGAATTAGTTCATGAAAGAGAGACTGAAAAGATACTTTGGGCTTTGTGACTTGCTGCATTATGCATACGAGTGGAACCTATTGGAGGTGAAAAGAATTGGGTACTGACATAAAGAATTCAGTGGTACGCCAAGACTGGAAAGGCTTAACAAAATTTGCTTGTCAGTATATATATAAAGCAATGAACCAAGAGTATGTCAAAATGTCTGATAGAGTAACTTTTACAGAGAACACGGACAATTAAGCAATAATAGCTCTTTTGTGAGTCAGGAGAGCATTTCCTGCCCCATCTTTTGTGTCATTAACAACAAAAACACTAACTCAAGTGTTCCCCCTGACGCCTAAGAACAGAACATAGTAACATTGGGCACGTTCATATGAAGTGACAAAATGGTTTTGATTATAGTGGACAGGATTCCCTCATGTTCATTACCTTAGCAATTTTTCTTGTAACTATGATGAAACACTTTAAATTTTATGCCACAAATAAAAAGCGAAAAATAAGATTACCCATGCTGAAAGAATAAGCAGATTTTTCTCAGCGTCAGAGCTGCCTGTTAGAGACATCTCAGCTGACCTCAGTAGAGACAAGCATATTGCTAGCAGAAGCAAGAGAAGTCGGATGTTTTTGGCATGTCCTATAATCCAGCTGTGTGCACTGATAACGTGTGTGATGCAAAGAACAACATTGGGTTTGCATTATGACCTCTTTATCACAATTCATCTCAGTATCAATAGCGATTAGAGAAATTATGAGACTCTTAAGATTTCAAATTAATTTTGCTAGGTGAGGTATACATTGTGAGCTCTCTGCTACGATGTACAAAACACACTGTGTCTTGAAATACGTGCTACCCTTTTTGAGAAGTCACATCTGAACGTTAGATACTCTTTAGTTTCCAAGCATACGTTTCTGTTACGGGTTTTTACTGACTTCATTCAAAGGAGGAGAAACATATAAAACTCCAGGATGTTCTGGTCTGAGCCCTGCCTGGTTCCTTTCCCAGGTTTTCCAGTTCTTATTTCACGTTGAGTGTTTATTGCCTCTCTCTTGCGAAGCTGTCATCAGTAGGGATTTGCCAGCACAGAGGCGGGTGGAAGGAACGGCTGACAAGGACTGCAGGGGTGCAGTGAGGGGATGTGGCCGCACATCCTCCCACTTACCTGACACTTTTAAAAGACATCCATGTGACCAGCGGGAAGGGGTCCTGTACTCACGGGCCGTGCACAATGGGCGTGATGCTTGGTGGGGATGCTAAGGGAAGAAGAGATTACTGTGGTGCAGAGACTTAAGGTGCAAAACACTACTCACAAAGCAACTTATTTTCTAAAGCCATTAATTACGCAACATTACACGAAGTGGGCTTCAGAGAAAGCAGAACAGATTTTGGGAAAATAACCGGGATGTAAGGATTGTTTTTTGCCAGTGCAAGCATTAACTGGGGTTGTTTAGTCTGGAGAAGAGGAGGCTGAGGGGAGACCTTATCGCTCTCTACAGCTACCTGAAGGGAGGTTGTAGGGAAGCGGGTGCTGGACTCTTCTCCCAAGAAACTAGCGATAGGACGAGAGGGAATGGCCTCAAGTTGCGTCAGGGGAGGTTTAGATTTGACATCAGGAAGAATTTCTTTACCGAAAGAGTGGTTAGGCATTGGAACAGGCTGCCCAGAGAGGTGGTGGAGTCGTCAACCCTGGCGGCGTTCAAAAAAGGTGTAGACGTGGCACTCCAGGGCCTAGTTTAGGAGTCATGGTGGTGTTAGTTGATGGTTGGACTTGATGATCTTAGAGGTCCTTTCCAACCTTAATGATTCTATGATTCTATAACCTGATATAACACAGAGTAACTGCTGGCAGCTACCATGCAAGCTTAAAATGATGCTACTCCTATGTAATAATTTTTAGCCAATTGCGTATGCAAGAGGTGACCATACTTTACAGTCATGTAGGCCTGAATTAGTAATTAAATTATGTGAACAATCAAATCTGAGGTGGCTGTTCTACAGTAGACAGGTAATACCTTCATACTACTAATAGTCTCAGACCACAAAACTGGCTGGAGAAATGGAAGCACTGATGGTGTAAAGGGAGCTAAAGTGATCTGCAAAAGGAGAAACTGAAGGCTTTCCAGCGCAGTCTCTTATTAAAGTGATTAAATTAAGCACGGCTGATCAGGAATTTCTCTCCAGTGAAGAGAGCATAGAATTGTTACCTGTGAGATGAAAATAAATTAGTCTACACTCAGCATTTAATCTTTATGCAGGTAACATCTCATTAATGTCAACAAGTTTTTCTTGAGCAACAACAAGAATAGAACCTGATATAACTACCTGCAATTACCGCTGTGCCACTTGTTCCTCGCTTGCATTAAAAAACCCCACTAACAAGGATAGAGTTAAAAGAGGATAAATAGATTTAAGAGAGTTTTGGTTGGTGGTTTTTTTTTTTTTTTTTTTTTTACTTACCAGTAACGCACCCAAGTAAAGCAAGCAGTCATCCAACGTTAGGAGGGAAATAAATTTAAACATTAGGAAAAACTTTTCAGTCTTTCAGCAGTGTAACAGGTGAGGGCAATGACAGAAATTACATTCATTTTAGTGGAGAAAAGGAATGTGTCCACAAATACCAGCCCTAAGAAAGAACACCCAAGCAATTAGGTTTTAATGTAAATCTTCTTACATAGTGCCTTGTAAATTATTTCCTAATTCTTACACCTTAGGGTGTTTACACAATTACTAAGTTCCAAATTATGCTGAGGTACCCACGTTCCCATGAAGGCCTGATGAGTGCTTTAACATTTTAAGTTCAGGTACCTGGAATTAGAGCACCGGGTACAACTGCTACCGAGGAACATATGAGCTGTTGTTTGCTACGCAATGCCACAGCACTCTGTGCATGATAAAATCTGGGTTAACAAGATTTTTCCGTCATCCAGGATGATCCTCCACATCTCTGTTGTTATACAAATCAGATATATAAACCAAACCTTTAGGGTGCTGTAAAATTGTGATTGACAGAGGAATTATTAAGTAATCGGGGATCTCTGGAGGGCACAGGGCCATCGTGGATGAGGTTTCTCAGGGCCTTGTCCCATCACATCCCCATTATCCCCAAAGACAGGGAAGCCGCAGCCGGTTCCCGTGCTTGAGTACTCTCGCCTTGAGACTGCTAAGTGACGAGCACTGCAATTAGTCTCTAGTTCCTTCGGTTTTCGGTACTACCGAGCTCACGCCTGTCAGGCCGCGGTTACGGTTACTCGCGTTAAACGGTGACCCCGCAGCAGGGCTCGTTCCCGCTGTCCCTCTGAGTGCCCCGCGCCT
>WAAD01031664.1:18522-48756 GCA_013389945.1 Fregata magnificens
CCGCCGCCCCGCTTTTGGGCGGCTGTTCGCCGCGGGCGCCGTTCCGGGGCGATCGCCGCCGAAGGCTCGCCGGGCTTCGCGGAGCCGTAGCCTGCGCTTTCCTACCCGTTTTGGGGAGGGGGCGCCTCGCCCTCGGAAAATGGGTCTCCCCCGAGCGAGCGGTCTTTCGGGATGTGGCAGTTTGCATTCGTGAGCTCGTACGGGGGATTACGGCGTGAGCTTACAGCATGACAGCCACGGCGAGCGCTTCCTTCTGCTGCGCGGCTGGAGGCCTCACACTCTTCGGTGCTAGACGGCTTTCTGTAGGGAACGGGGCAGTGCAATTAACATAGCTCTCTGGCCAGTGGGACGGGCGAGTAGAAGGCCCGAAGTTAAATTCCTGCAGTTTTGTGGACGTTGGCAGTTAAGAGATGAGAAACCGTAACTTAGTGCCTCTCAGAAAATGATAGTCGGCACCAAAAAGCGAACGGTTATCGGTTATATTTTGTAGGCGGCCCTGTGCATGAGTTTACCTCGAAGCAACTCTAGTTAAACTTCCTTTCCTTCCTCAAGAAAGAGCAGAGGGAATCGTGGAATAATCTGGGGAACGCCCCGGGTAAACTGGAAGTATGGGCAGTGAGGGGGGGACTGGGATGGACCTGTCGCTCTGTGGAAAGGTGCCCGAGGAGACCCATGGAGGTGTACGTACGTAGTGAGGAAAGGAGGAAATAGACTTTCTGCAGTAGAGATTTGGCTAAATTAGTTCCGCTACTTACAGAACAAACTTTCTGCTGCCGAAGAAGACCCGGATCCTTATGGTAGCAAAATAATTACAGTTTGGGCAAGTCTGAAAGCATTGCCCCAGTCCTTTAGAAAAAAGAGAGCTTTCTTTTGTGATTGGGGGGGGGNGGCCTGTGTTCCTACCCAGCCTGCAGACATTCACCCATGAGAAGCTTTAAAGCATGTTGCCGTAGACGAATTTAGGATGACTTTCTGTGGCTACTGTGAATAAAATCTGTTCCTTTAGCATCACCTGACAGGACGTAGGATTCATGAATAATTTTAACTTTAAAATGCTGAAGTCATAAAACTAAGACTTCCAAATACATTTTATTTCTAGGGACTTACTCGCCTCAAGCTCAAAGTAGAATGGTTCTTACTATTAAAGGATTCTACCTGCTTGCGCTTACTCCTTCCTCCCCTCCATCCTGCTGTGGGCTCCAGAACAGCTTCTGTAACAGTTGGCCTCAGCGGGGCCAGCCGTGGCTGCTGTTGTGCGGCCATTCGTGTTAGGCTCCATTAAGAATTCTTATTCCATATTCAGCAAAACAGACGCACCTCTGATTCAGATCGCAGCTTCTAAACAAGTTGCTTCTCAGTTATCCTGAATTGTTTCTACCCTTCACAAGCTTTGCACGAGGCAAGATCGTCATGAGTGCGTACACCTTTCCCTAGTATAGTGGGAAATGAGAAAGGTAAAGCTGCTAGACTCTTTACAGCTAGAAAGCAATAGAGAAATCTAGGCTAGAAGTTTTCTCTTGGAAAGTCTGCCTAAACTTGAGGTCGGTCAAGCATTTTGATTACCATGCAAAGGGTCTAGGTTTAGGAATCGGGGGAATTGATTATCCCTCTCTGGAGCAATGATCTCTCTTTAGAAGGTTGAGGGGAATTTACTGGCAGTAAGAAGATTTATGGAACCTCTGTAAATTTCCATGTAGTGGGAGGCAGGCTTATATAACGGTCGCTTCCTGCCGGTTTGTTTCTACAGAAGAAATTGGAGGAACAAAGTAGAGAAATCACTTGCAGTAAATGATCTTCCAAGGTATCATTTGTGCTACAGAATACTGTTGGACAACTTTCGGAAGCTACTGAGAAACAAGAAAAGGCTAAAGAAGTGTTACTGCAATGCTAGGGTTGCTAAGAAGCACAGTTAAAGAAATCTGAAGTTTTAGTTGCAGATACCTGTGCTATTTGCTTTTCCTCTCTAGAAGTGTACTGTGCTGACTCCATTGCTGGGTTTTTTACTGAGATATTTTGTCGGGACAGAATTCTTTTCGTTCTCAAAACATTTGGTCTTTGGGCTGAAGAAGCAAATTAGCAACATTTTGATTAACTGGCAATAATTTGTGATTCCTTAAAAACAGAATTTGAGGTTTGGGAATTGGTATGTAAGGAATTTATTTTGGAACTGTAGTTACTTAGGCCAAGTCCTTGCACTCCAACTTTTAAACGATCCTAATGGTTTTCTCTCTGTTGATAATTGTTTGCTTTCTCTCTCTCCCTCTTCCTGGGGACTTGATTAATTTCTCTTGGCTTGATTGATTTTCTTTTATGTGGCTATGAAACGGAAGTTAAATCCGTGGGTATGTAATTAAGGTGAGAGGGCCTTTCAGTTTTATTCAGATGTTCTAAGGTATTAATTGAAACATCGTTTGGACATAGGTAAACTTGATAATAGTTCTGAGCACCCGAAGATAAAGACAAGAAGATAAAGAAAAGGAATAAACAGATCTTGTTGCCTGTGACTCCCTTCCCTCCCAGCGCAGAGCCGCCTCACCAGCCGGTGAGGACTGGGGGAGAAAGAGAAGAGTTCCCTCAGGTTTGTTTACCGGCTCTTGTCTCCGAGGTCAAACGAGTCAGTGGCTCAGTCTAGCAGGGAGAACTCAAACTTGACTTAACGCTCATTCCGTTCGAGGGGTCCTAGCAAAGCTTTTCAATTTCAACAGGGAAATGATGAGTTTGTCTCCTGGGATATCTGGGTCCCCTGGCTTATCTTGATACGGTGTTCTTCAGATCTTTGTTCCTGTTGGGCGACCAAAGACTGTGCCAAAATCTTAAGGTAAATAATGACTACATGATTTAGGAGCCCCGACTCAAGAAAATCCAAGGTCTCCATTCAAAGTACTCCTTAATGCCACTTAACTCTGAGGAGATGCTGGCTGCAGCTTGCTTTACTTGGCACTTAACTTCATCCTCTTTTTGTTCAGAGCCTGAGAACAGAGAGCAGTTTGTGCAGGCTTTCCACTCTGCTTTCCATGTTGTCCTGCAGCTGTGGAAGGAGGAGGAGGAGGAGGACTTGGAAGCATCCCCTTGGCAGTGTGAGGCTAGGTGTTGGCACAGACACTGACTGAGGAGTGACATCCCTGTGTCACCCCTCCTTTGGGTGCCCAGGGCGGGAAGGAACAGTAGGAGGTAGAAGGGAACAGAGAAACTAAGGCAAAGGTTGGGGTCTGCAAGAGCTGTAAGAGAGGTCCCCCGGAGGGGAGGAGATGCAGAAGACAATAGAGGCAGTTAAGTGTCTTCACCCTCTTGGGTTTGGTAATATGGTGGTTGCTGTAGGAGCTGAATTTTTTTAGAGTAAGATTTATAGTACTTTTTCTACCATTTGAATTTATTCCTAGATATTTTTAAAGCTTTTTTTTTTTTTTTAAATCCCTTCATGAAAAAAAATTTCCCTTGTGCAGAAATGAAACAAAAGCAAATGTTGGTTTTCCAGATTGTCATTTAAAAAGCAAGTTTCCCTTGCTTATTTAGAGGGCCTGAACTGTTTGATTAGATTTCTATCATTGCATTGCTGTAAGTTGTTAGAAAGTGATGCAAGTACCTTCTGTTTTAGGAACAGCCATCTTGTATCACACCTTATCAAAGTTCAGAGTGACATTGCCTCAGGGCTGTCACAGCTGGGAAGTGATGCTTTCTAAAAGTCACTCTAAATTTGTGTGAAAGTTACACTAATTCTATGTGCATCAGTACCGTCTTCCATTGGAGATGTCATATATATATATATGAAGAATAAATCACACTCATTCACCAATTTCAGCAGAATTCCTATTCCTCAAATGACTTCAAAGCATGCACATGGGAAGTCACTTGTCCAACGTATAGTAGCTAATCTTGAAGGGGATTGAGGAAGTCTTATTTCTAAGCCTCTGCTTTAATTGCTAGGTTTCACATTACCTCTGTTCATTGTTGACGGGATAAAAATGTAAATTAAAAAAACCCAAACCCTAGTTTTCAGTTTCCCTTATTTTCTGCTTCTTCCATCTGTTCTGCAGCGTAGAGATCATTAGCTTGATATTTCCAGTCAAGAGTTCTTAATATGAACTTATATGAATATGATTAACATGGCCTGTGCTATACAGATGACCATTTTGTCTAAATCAGGATAGATATAATTAATAATAACTTACCTGCAGCAGATTTCCTCTTTGGGGTTACCTGTTTTTATGCAGGCAGGGTCTCATTTTCTTGCATCACCTTGGCTTCTCGCTACATGAATGGCATTTTAAAAAATTTGCTTTGTCATTAATACATTCTCCGTGTAAATATATGGAGAGAGAGAGGCAGAAATGTCCTGCTTTATGTATGTCATCTGCCATCTTAGAACAACCTTACACAAGTTCATACGGTAGTTCTTATATTAAAATCTTACTTTTTACTGTATGTATCTGCTGAATCCTCAACTTGCTTGGAAATCCGCTTCTATTATGAAGATACATTTTCCTGGTATTAAATTATGAAATTTAATTACATTAAATTACCAAAAGTACATGCTTACCCTGAATGTGTGGAAAAATACATTATTATTGTCAATCATGGTCTATATTTTCATATGATTAAATATATTACCTTGTAAAGGTTAATCTTTCTCTTTAAGGCATAAGTTAATTTGTGGTGTGTACACTAACTCCAAAAGGTGTGTGTGTTTTGCTTGTTTGTTTTTTCTTCACAGTTTTTGATGATGAAGAAGAAAGCAAGTTGTCTTATACAGAAATTTATCAGGAGTACCAAGCTCTGGTGAGCATTATTCACTGTTTGTGGTAGATTGCTAAGAAATATAATTTAAAATGTTAAAGTAGTATATAGGTGAACTTCTAATTGTGTTATCTTTGTTATTTAGAATTTTCTAATATTGCCTGTTATAAGTGTTCTTTAGAAATCCCGAGTCACAGCTGTCATATGCGTTTTTATCCTTAAACACCAGATACTTAGAAAAGAAACTTTAACACACAGTCATATCTCTCATGCTGTTACATATTTTTCATTAAAATTAATATATCCGCTAGCTAAAATACTGTACTTATAAGCTTGATAACGTTCATATTTTCTGTCAAGTTAAAATGACAAGCAGTACAATGTCTGAGAACATGAATAACTTGTATTTTGTTCACGAATGAGTCTGGTAAATCTGTTGAATTAACTTTCAGTTACCAGAAAAAACTACAGGAGATTTTTGGCGCATGCTTAAAATACCTATAAACCAATGCACACAGATTTCTAAAATATTTTTTTTGTAACAAGGCTTGGTAATACTTGATGTTAAGCAGCATCAATTGAATAAATACAGACCAGCATCCTTTTTTTGCTTTGACCCTGAAGGGTTTCAGGCACACAGA
The DNA here is from genome assembly GCA_013389945.1 of Fregata magnificens. Lineage (NCBI taxonomy): Eukaryota > Metazoa > Chordata > Aves > Suliformes > Fregatidae > Fregata > Fregata magnificens. The sequence continues at coordinate 23,898 of WAAD01031664.1, forward strand.
CTGGCAAAAAGCCTTTTCCCTACAGGGCAAAAAATGATGAGGAATACTAGCCAGGAGTCTGGGGAAAAGGTAGAGAAGTGAGATTCTTGGAAATTGGAGACGCTAAATTAAGTAGTAATCAAATTTAGCAATAAAAATGCTTATTTTGAACAGTTCATGAGAGTAAATAAAGCCTGACATATCAGAAAAATCACTTATACTATTGCAATGATTTTCCTTTGAGTTTAAAAAAATACGTCAGCAGAAAAAAATACAATTATGAAAAAAATTCATATGATTCTTAGGGAAAAACGTCTTAGTAAGGCTTGTACTTTCTTACAGGTTGAAAAATTATTAGAAGACTATCTTAAAGAAGTTGGAATTAATGAAGAGAAATTTCAAGAAGCTTTTTCATCTCCTCTTGCAAAGACACACACTTCACAGGTAAATTTTACTTTGTTTCGGAACATGTAGATTTAATTCTTAGCTTTATATTTTCACTAATGGAGCAGGGTGGAGGTGAAACTTTGAAAAGTTTTCTTGTTAGAGCTATAGTTTTCTAAAACATAATGCGTTTGTTTATATTATGAACTTTGACCAGAAAAATGCGCATCTTGAAAACAATGACAGATACTTGTGTGGTGTCAGACACCTTTTGAGATTCATTTTCCATGCTTTGTATTTTCTAAAACAAACCTCTAAGCTTAGGGTGTTTCTGCCACCTTTATTTGCATATTTGTCAGCTTTATGCTAGTCTTTGGTCCATTTACAGTAGTAGACAAACTTAAAGATTAAAGCAATAGACATATTCCATAAAATAAAAGACGTTTTCCTCTGATTTTATAATAAGCCAGCAAAATCTGTAAGACAAACGTTGGCCTTGAGAAGACAAGGCATGGTTAGGCAGCCCCTCACCTACTCGAAGATATCTTTCAGAATTGTCTCCGGTATATTGGGCAGAGGAGCAGAAGCTTCTGCTGCCAGTTTAAATTGGGCTTTGTTGACCTATCTCCTCCTAGATGTGTAACAAGCTTCTTCAGAGCGCGCATTCCTCACTCAAGCTTATGCGTTTGTTCAGGAAGTCAAACGAATTGCGGTTGTAAACTTACACTGGGAAACCCTCCAGGTTTTGTGATAATATTATCGTAGACGTGTTGATCTGAAGACGTAAACCATCAAATTCTTTTCTTGACTATTAGCTCAACTTGTGTGGCTGGAAAAATAGACAGATAGGAGAATTAAATATAATTATTAAAAACATGCTCCACAGAATTTAAATCTTAATATAATTTCAAGCAGACTGAGATGGTTATGATTGCTCTAGGGTTTTTAATTTTGTGCACATCTTCCCTCCCACAGGCCATTTTGCAAACAGTGTTGGCAGCAGAAGATTTTAGACTATTTAAAAAAATGATGGTACAGAAAAATATTGAAATGCAATTGCAAGCTATTAGAATCATGAAAGAAAGAAATGGTAAGAAGCGGTAAATGTGGGGTTTCACTTCTCTTCATCAGTGTTCTTTTGGTGACTGTGTAATCCATTCATAAATGAGTATAGAATACTGCTTCAGTTTCAGTTAATGGAAAACATGCAGTTGATTTTACTGGGACTAGGATTTCAATACGTAGTCCTTGGCTTGTATTCTCAGTGATAGCTGTCTATATTCCTTTTTAAATCCACAGATTTTTCAGTTCTGTTTGTCTAAATTTTTCTGTGAAACTGGACTTAGTTTTTTGTTAAAGAAGTTTGGTGATAATTTTGAGTGTTAAAGCAACCATGTCAGTTCATCAACGACGACAGTATTGATAGTTTGAATTACGCTACTCGCATAGCAATGATGGTGTACTACTATCTGCCGTGCTTACCTTGCAAGTCACACAGCTGCATATGAAAAATCCATAGAGAAAGCAGAAGTTATGGCCTTCATCATGCTAATACATGCATGCTTTTAAAGAAGAGAAAATAATTGACACCCAACTTTGCTGGTCTGTTGATGTTTCTGAACGGATTTTCATCTACCCATTCTTTTCTTCCATGTCTTTAGTTTTACCATTTTGTTTTGTTTTCTTACTGCACGCATGCTTTTTTCAGAGAATAATTTTTAAATTTCAACTTTCATATAAGAGCTAAATTTGAAAATGGTTCAGGTAGCCATGGCTGAATTGCAGTCTATAGGAAATGCCATATAATGGTCAATGCAGAGTATGGCTTATGCTTTACCTTTAGATATCAAAACTTTCATAGTTCAGAAACCTTTGCCTTTTTGCTACTAGCAACTTGATGCCCAGAATCTAGTATCTTTTTGGAAACAGTTGCAGAGAGGAAGAATTAGATGTTTGGGGTTTTTTTTGTTTTTTTTTTTTCCCCTTTCTCCTCTCTGCCTGAAGAATGATGCCAAATGGAGTACAAAATTATTTTCTTGAGAGTAATGCATGAATTTTACCATGTTTTTAATAGGTGTGTTGCCCGACTGTTTGACAGAGGGTTCTGATGTATTCAGTGAAATTGAACAAGAAGAAATGAAAGTACTGAGGGAAGTTCTAAGGTAAAAAAATGAATCAGTCCTACATTGTACATTATTTTAAAATAAAAAATAAAGGTATGTAGGACCTAACTCTTCCAGCCTTTTCTAGGAAACTGCCTTAATCTTACGGGTGACATGAATGTTCTTGTCAAAATCCTACCTAAGAGAAAATGAATGGTGCTAGACAGTGGGTGTGATCAGGAATATTTAAAGACTGAGAGCGAGCTGCTCCACCATGATGAACTGTCTTGGTGATGCATGGAATGATGTGCAACTTCAAGAGCCCCATCATTTCCATTCTCCCCTGAACGCCCAGGCAGACCTAAAGGTAGACCTGGGTTAGATGTCTCCGCACAAGAGGAGGACGCTAGCTGTAATCCATTCAGGGAACACCCTGCAGATTAAAGCCTTGGAAAGGCAAATTCTGCTTTTGCAGTAGGCTTTATTCCTTTCTACAGCTTCCTTCTTGGTTGTCTTCAATGACTGTTGCTATAATCTAAGAAGATTTGTGAGGACTGATACAACTTCTATAGATTCTCCTCCACTCCCAGTTCACAGGCGTATAAACAAAATCTTAAACAAATACTAGCAGATTAATCCATTCACATTATATTAAGTTATGCTATTTTCCCCTCTGTATTCTGGAAATACTTCCCTTCCTGTCTTTAAATGAGCAAATGAAACGAGGGATAGATAAGCCCTGGAAATTCTTACACCATTATTTTTGCACAGGGAAAGATAGACTGAGGGTGGTGGGTTCTGCATGTTTACCATAATTATTTATTTCTATTAAGAGTGCATTTTCATTTAAGTCATGGAAGTATTTTGGATACTAATGAGTTCATATTATCTTCTAATTGTTTTGATAGTCCTCAAATATTTGAGCAGTGCTAAATTTACCCAAAAGTCACTAATACTAAAGAAGTTTTGAGTATTTACTTGTATTTGGCATTACAGAAAATCTAAGGAGGAATATGAAATCGAACAAGAAAGAAAGAGGACTGAAGAAGTAAGTATCTTAGCTTTCCAGATGAGTTATGTTGATGATTAAGAAATACTCTGAATATTCCTGTCCTGGGTGTCGACTATATCTCTTTAAGGCAATGTGTACCAGCCTAAGCAAACAAAAGGTCTGTCAGGAAGGTCTTACTGACACTTCTTTTTGAAAGGTCTGTTCTGTTGTTTATGTTTTTCTTGATGGTATCATTGACGCTAGTGCTATACATGATACCGTTAACCATCAGCCATTTGGTGGAGCTCATAGGATAAGCATATTCCCTTTTCAGTATCTGAATTCTAAAATACTGGTAACGGATGTCAACCTTTCAGATCCAGAGAACATCCGAATTACTAATATTGTCAAGATCAAAGAGACTTCAAAGTATAAGCTTCTTAGAGATTACAGCATTCATAATCCTTCACGAATTTTAAGGATCACTTCATAGACGGTATAGTTATTCATTAAGTCTGCACAATACTGCCAGAACCTAATCACCGGGAACCAGAAATCCTCTCCAAGTTAGACCATCACTTGGTCTCCATCGGAGTAAACCACGTAGAAAGGTAACTGAATGTAAACAGGGACTGGCTAAATTGCCAGTTGTTCAGCAACTGAGAAACAAATTGAAATTGAAAGCAACTGCAGTGGAATCATGGCAATAAACCTCCCCTTCCCTGGGAAAACATGAAAATAGCTGGAATCGTAGGCTGTTTCAGAAGGGAGCAGAATCGCTCTTCTGTTCTTTTCTGTCATTAGGAAATTGAGCATACTAAATTTGAGAAGAAAAAGCACTGTTTCTTCAGCCTGAACTGACAAAGGAAACCGCCTGGAGACCAAAGGTAGCTACTACAGAGGTCAACACTTCATTTCCAATCCTACACCCTAATTCAAACCCATGATAGGTGCAGATGATAGCTGTGCTATTGAATGCAAGTCCTAAACAGTTGGGATATTCTACCAAATTAAACCTCTCTCCCAGTGCCTGACACCGTAGAAAAGTGGTGACAACACTCTTCTTTCCCACGTTACAATGACAGATTCCAGGAAATGAGTCACCTGTTCTACTGGATTTCTTACAAAACAACCTGGAAACTCAAGCTTTGGCTCGTCTTAAGAATTCAAGTTGTATTAAGATGCAGGCTTATCCAAATCTTTATAGACCAGCCAAGAATATCAATATTCTTGATAAACAAGCCAGATTACAGAGGCCCTAGTCAAGTTCACCTGGACAGAGAAGGTGATAGTTATTGTTCAATAATATGTTTTTGTCAGAGAATGTTTTAATACAAAATAATTTAATATTTTGATGAATGCTGGGGGGTTCTGACATGAATTAGGTGATTGACGAATAGCGTAGACATTTTCTGGGCAAATCCCAGCTGGCTTTACTATTTTGAGAGGTGGGCTGCGTTGTCAAGATTTCCCAGACAAGTGTAGACATGAAACAATAGCATCGGAGATTATCCAGACCTGTTGTTTCCATTCAGCTGATTATTTCTCCGTTTCTGTGGTAGCTTAGGTATATGTTCCTGGTTCTCTTCTTGTATTGTATTTTTCTGGTGGACGGAGGTCTGCTTGAAAGTCACAGGCAAAGTGTGGCAAAAAATCCCCTATGTTATCTATTTGTAGCTGGGAAACAAAATACCAATTTACCTGATATTCTAAATTCTGATTGTTGATTAGGGAACAGGTTTTGAACTACAATTAAAAAAATGCTGACTTATGACTATAACCCAGTAAGAACCTTCCTATTAGTAAAACAAAGTAAGTAGTTTGCTTTTGTTCCCTTTGACAATGCAGTATGTAGTGTAAACAACACAATTTTAACTGAAAGTTCTTTGGGGAGCTTTCTTTGTGTTGACAGTTTAATGCCTGAAGTACAGTGCCAGGAAATGTAATGCTTCGTTTTGTTTGGTTTTTTTTTTTTTTATTAAAGGCACGTGATAAACTTAAATCGCCAGATGTTACCTACCGCTTTCCAGGACAGTCGAGAGAAGCTGTAAAAGCTAAGGAATCCACTGAGGGAGCTGATGATTCTGCAGAAACTCCAAAATTCCCATTAGGTAATTTTATGGGAAAGTGCAATGCTGAGTGTGCAATATGATACTATTTCCAAATTATTGAAGAGCCCACTCATATCCGGATTTTAAGAACTTGGCTGGATAAAGCTGCGAGTAAACCATCCTAGCTTTGAAGTTAGCCCTGCTTTGAGCAGGTGGCCTGCAGAGATGCCTTCCAACTTGAGTTGTTTTACTGTTCAGCGATGTTATAAGTCATCTCCAACTGGAGGAGAAACACAGGAGTCTTAACAGCAGTTTTCATCTTTCAATTTACTGTGCTTCTGCTGCCATTACTGTTAAGAACAGTATGGTCCCTGTAAGCAGCTATGAATCATTTACCTTAAAAGTTATGCTTTCCCTCCCTGTGTGTGGCCATTATAGATTTAATTCATAATTGTACAACTTTTCTTGGTAGCAATCAAATATTTCTGAAGGAACCAACCTTAAACTGTGAAGATTCATGCAAGCCAAATTGTCAGACCACCAGACCGAATCTTTTTGCCTTTGGTTCAGATTTTTGTTGCTCATTTTAATCTTTTCAATTCTACATTTTTGGTTTTGAGTGGGATTGTGACACTTACCAACTTACAATACCAAGGAGGGCTCTTTTAAGTAGTCTTGAACTTTACCCAAGTTATGTAGGGAAAATTGTCTGCATTGTTTTGTAGATGATTATTTACTGGAGAGCATGACCACGCCAGTGCTTTTACAGGGAGGAGGAAAAAAAGGAATCACTGGTTGTGATGGAGGTGCTCTCGCTACGTTTGTGTTGCAGCTAAAGCACAAGGGTGCTGACCTGTTCAGGAAAGCAGGAAAATTCTTAGGTCATAAGAAGCATGTATATGTGTGTATACATGCACACACACATATAGGTATGTATGTATATACACACACGTATCTATGTATATAGGTATGCATAGGTGATCTTCAAAGCCAGGTTGCATCTCAGTAGGATTTGCTCCGTTATGAGTTTGTGAAAAATTTGTAGCTTAATATTCCAAGGTCACTTCCAAGAACATAATTCCAACTTTGGGAAATAATAGTCTGCGCTGCCTTTAGTTACATTTTTCCTGTCTCTAGTACTTGCCTCTGTACGCATTCACACTGGGAGTTTTCATATCACAGACACTTGAGCTGGATGCTTTTAGCCTTGGTAGTACCTTTGGGGCATACTTGCTCCTCGCTTTTCCATTTGATGGCCGTTAACAGATGAAGTGGTTGTAGGACCCTCTCTTCTTTTAAACTGAGTTAATGTCTTTCACATTAGGAAACAAAGAATAAATTGTGTCACTGACCTTTTAAATATCTTCCTCCCCCGCCCCTCTTATCCCTTCTGTCCTTTTGCTGAGGTTTTGTTACATTTATTTGAACTCTTCTTCTCTCCCTTCCACCTCGGAAGTATGCAGAAGGCCTGCAGGTACGCTCGCATTCTTCTCTCCTCCCAGCCTGCTTTTACTCCTCTTATTTTTGCATAGTTGTGCCACCTTGCAATGGCACCACTAAACTATGTCTTATCCTGCAGTGCCTGTTTTCCTGTTGCAGGAGGAAGGCACATTCCTAGCAAATATTCTGTCTGCAGGAGTTCATCCTGTGCTGGAGACAGAGGAGATCTTGGAGCTCAGGAGTTCAGACTTCTCAGCATTGAGTGCAGCCCTTCTTCTACGCTGTCCAAGTGCCTGCTCAGCTGGTGCTGAGCATTCCCATGCTCTTTAAATGCCAAAGAAGAGACAGGTCTACAAAAAGTTTGGCTCCTTGGAGATCTTCTTCATCCCTGTAGAACTGGCATCTTGTGGCAGCGTGGCTGTCCAAAGAGGCTACTGAGAGATTTTGTCTCAGTTTATCCTCCAGTATCACCTTTTAGAAAAGTGGTTTTGGGTGGTGGCAGCAAAAATTGAGAAGAATCTGTACCGGGAATCATCATCTTCCGGACCCCTTTCTCACACAGAACTGGGGACCGGCCTCCAGACCAGTCTGTTATCGCCTGCTTCCAAAACATGGGCTCCCAAGTAAAGGTTTGTCTTGGATAATGGGATCATATACTCTGCTTGACTGACTTCCTCTTGGTGCCAGATACAACTCTCGGAATGGAAACAGCAAGAACTTTTCACTAAGAGTTTGTGCCCCTCTAGAGTGGCAGAAGAGCTGCTCTTCTCTCACCTCGGTCGGTCCCTGACCCTCAGAGCCCACCAGACCTGTGCTCAGATCCTGGCTCCGTGTTCTCACTCGTAGGGTTGCGTTACTGAGGAACAGGACAGCTCACCTTTCTTGACCTGAGCATGGGGAGGAATCCCATACCTAGAGAGTATCGGCTGCCTCGGCAACAGGGCCCTTGCATGAAGCAGTTCTCGGAGTCAGGAAAAGGAAGAACTTTTTTTTTCTTTGTTTTTCATTCCCTCCAGTCTGGCATACATTTCTCTTCCTTCAGATATGCAGGTGGTTTTAATTATCTTTTGCTATTTCCCCTTCACCTTGAGACCCGAGATTTCAGTTTGTGGACCCCTTAAAGTTTTCCACTGTATAATGAATTCAAATTTAATGGTAGTTGTCTTGATTTTCTTAATTTCACTTTGGTGAGCACCTTACAAATAGTTTACAGAATAGAGCTTGCAAAATCATTTGTCCTGCACTTTGACCACCCAACTTGTTGCACCACAGAGAGATGAGAAGGGGGAATTTCATAGTAAAGGTCATGCTCAACACCTCGGAGTGCAAGTGACCTTTCCAGCATTCTTGGAGAACACTTCCCTTTCCGGCTGCCTGCAGGGCAGCTACTTCAAAAGCTGCGCTCGTGTTTGCACCGAGGTGCGTGTATCAGGTGGATGAGAAGGATGCAGCATTCTGCTGGACTGGTCCTGGGTGCTTGCATTTTGAGAAGATTCTGAAGTAATTGTCCACATGGAAAAGAATGTTGCTTAGTCTCCCACAGCGTGAATGTACATATAGACGAGTTCTCAAAGGAGAAAAAACGTTACGTACCAGTAACGGTAATTCTTTGAGCTGCGTTGTCTGTTTGTACGTTCACTATCCACCCTCCTTCCCTTCTCTTCTCAGTATCTTTTCAGGATCGTGGGTTAAGTGACACTGAGGGTCCTAGGATCACATCTGCAGGTACTGCTAGGACACAAACATCTCCAGCTTGAGCGTTTGCGATATGGACAGCAACAGTATAAATTTACATACACAAAACACATTTCAAAGAACTGCTTTCTGGTGAGTAGCTTTCCCTATTTATGTTGGTGATGGGGTAGGTATTTGGCATGCAAGGTGTGGTTTTTTTGGCCTCCCTCCCCCCGCCCCTTTTAATAGGACAGCTACAGCGTGAGGATTTTTTCTAGCAATTTTAACTCTGACCTCTCACAGTGCCTCCAAGAACTTTTATTCATCACAAAAAGACATTCTTTTGAGCATCAAGGCTTCCAGCACTCATATTTCAGTGAAATGCAAATTCTTCAGCTTGACCTTTGTTTTACATTTCTGTCCTGGTTTGTTTTCCATACCTTGAATAACATGTCCTCTCCTTTGCTTTTCTCCCTACCTTTTCACAATTGTATGTCTTGTAGTTTTCTGTACTAAAGAAAGCAGAGATGCTGAAGAGCTAAATGTGTATTACTTGCTCTAACTTAAAAAAACAATTGGTGGTGACCCTGCACTAGCTTTGCTATCTGTCAGGTAGAGATCAAGGAGAGTACTCGTACCTTAATACTCATGCAAGTTATTTCTCAGCGTGACAACAAAAATGCATAGTCCAGCACTGTAGAGTTATAATCAGCTACATTCAGTTATGTGTATCAACTCGGATATTATGGATAGACTCAAACTGACTGAACACAGTAAAATTTGTATTTCCCTGCCTGTATTCTTGCATCTATATAGATATTTTCAGGCATATTTTAAAACAATCAAAAGCCTCTTCATTTTTAAGGAAAGTATAGTAGGAGCAACAACTTAGCTTACTTGGGAATAGTTGTAGGTCAAGTCAAGAGAAGGCTTAGTCAGGTTGGGAAAACATACCCTGCTTTACAGTCCGGTGACTGGAGAGGCTTTGACTCCGACGTCAGTAACCGTGGTGCCATCTCGGACGCCATGGAGTTCAGTGGGATGCAAGGCAAAACTAACCTTGGTACCTGCAGAGACATGAAAGGCACGGCTGGGGTCAGTACAGGGTTACTTTCCTTTGTCAGCACAGGCGGCGTTTGTCCAAGAAAAAAGCGAGAGCTGAGCAGGGTGTCGTGCAGGACTGTTACTTTGCACAAGGTGAGGGACTTGATGGGGAGTGGAAGATACCAGAAGTTGCCCAAGCCTTCTGTGAGTTCCCCTGGCACCCACCAGCCAGCCCCTCTGGAGCTCTGAGCCCTGCCAGGGTCAGAAACCTGCTGGATTCCCACCATATCCTCACGCTGGGGCGGGGTTAGTTCTGAAGAGGAGTAACTGAGCTGTGTCAGTGTAATGCTTTGCACCTCTTGAGCTTCGCTTCCCCCCTCTCCCGTACAAGCTCACTTAAATACAGTATTTTCTGATTCTTTTCGCTGAAGGCTGAACCAGTACGCTTGTACTTAGTGTTGGCTAAAGTGCACCTTATAAGCTGCTGATTACCGGCTGGGCTTGCCAAGACAGAAATTGAAAGTGCAATCTCAATATGAACTGACTATTGGAACACTGAATATAAAATTACATTCCAAGCATTTGACAATTTATAATGCATTGCAGTAGAGGTACTTACGATGTAAAGCATTATCTAATTGCTTTCATAGTGCAAATACAATGTCTGTGGTTTTTGAAAGAAAGGAGAGAAATGTGGTGATTTTTTTTTTGTAAGTTTTCCATTTCATCAGAAGAGACATCTGGATATTGGAAGAAACAGTGATTTATTTGATACATTTCTATTCTTTCTAATTGTTTTTTATGTAAAATGGCTGCTTAGATGAATCTCGGAAATCTGCGAGGGAAGACTTAAAACCAGTACGCCCATTACAAAAAGGAACAGAAAGCGTACCTCAGCCGTCTTCTACCAAAGGGAAAGACGACACGAAGAAAAGGTCAGCTGGAAAACGTTCAGAAAATGCAGCGCAAAAAGATGGGATGAAAGGACCTGTAAGTTGAAGACAAACAAAGAAAAACCCCCAAACATAGAACTAGAATGCAAAAAGACAGGACTGCATTTAGAATGTATATTTAAGACAGTATTACATTTAAATATCTATTTTCTATTATTGTAATCAGGTGGTTTTGGTTTCGCTTTTTTTTTTAACCCAGTATGCAAACACTGTTTTATGGTCTTCACTAATTTAATTTGCATAAAGTTCAGATCATCATTCTAGCTTTAGAATAGAATTCAGTATTCAGCCTTTGTCCTGTGATAATTTCCTAGTAGACAGCTCTGGCTTGAAGCTTCAACTTGGATTTTTTTCAGCCAGTAATTTCGGAGGCAAATACGATGTAAATGCTTTTGTCTCACAGATACATAACGTGCATACCAAAAACTAATTTCCAAATGTATTCTAAAAAAAAAAATTTCCAGAATTTATCAGAACTTGAAGAACAGCAGCTGAAGCAACGAGAGGACTACCTAAAGAAAAAACGAGATATGCTGATGGCTACAAAGAAGGAGTCAAGAAATAACGTACTGTTGCCAACGGACACCGACCAGAAAGAAGAGGAATCATCTCCTACAGAGGTGAGGGATTCAAACATTTTAATCATCCTGACCGCTTTATAAAAAGCACAAGTGAAGATGTAACTGTTGCTGCTGAATATTGTAGCAGGATAAAAGCAACACGTGGGGAATGTAGAGAGGAAGCATCTTCAAGTTACTGTTTTTGCAGACGCTTATAGGCTAGAAGTTTCAGTGATTAAGTTAGCATTATTTTGCTTCAGTATCATCAAATCGTCATGGTTCATTTAAGTTTATGAACGGCTAAAATGCTGGTCTTCTCCTAATCTGTGACCTACTGTTTGGGCTGCCTTAAATCCCTGGGATTTTTTTTTTTGTCCAGTTGAAATGGGAAAAACATTTTTCTTCTGCAGAGTCTTATTTTACAGAGGTAACAAATTTGCTCTGTTCTTTTGATCTCTTTTGAGAGTTTTGTGCGTATTTCAAATGAAGAAATCCTTGATTTCTATCCATCAGCCGCTGGACTAGAAGTGACATGATGAAGATACAGTTAGAAAGACAAGGCAGGCTGAAGGATGCATGCTGCTGTCGACTATCCAGTTGCCTCCAACAGAAAAAAAGCAAGTCTGTGGGAGGGTTGGAAGCATGGGACAGAACAAGAACAGTGCATTATTGGAAGAGGTACAACTGGCAGTTAGCCCATTCCTCAAGGTCTTTTTTTGTCCGAAGGCTGCTCTCTGTCCGGAGACATGCGTGAAGTTACGTAGTGAATTAACCGATACATTGACTTAAAACAAGCCCTAAAAATCACAAAAAATCCTTGCACCGTGGGGACGATAGAAAATCTAGTTTGGGAAAAAAGTAGTAAATCCTATCAGGGAAAGAAACTACGGAGATAAAAAAACCAGAATCCTATGACAGGATACAGCCCTACCACTATAGAGATCTTTTATCAGAAAAAAACCCAAACTTCTTTTTGTTAATCATTGGTATGGTTAATAGGACTTAACGCATTTACCGCAAATAGGTCTGATCTACACTTATATGAACAGAAATGCTTGAAAAGTCTCAACACAAATGAGGGAACTAGTAGAAGACCTTAAAACCCCCACAAAACAGTGTGATAACAGTTACAGTTAAACAAAAAAATCATTACTCTTCTTTACAGAGCATCTCCTTAAGGCCAGAGACCTGTATTGCCTTAGGTATTTTTTTCTGAGTTACTGAACGTGCCCAAAATACTGTTGCCTGGGAAACTTCCAAAACAACAAAGCAGCACCAGTTGAATTTGAGGTTAGGCCTCTCAGCTAGGCTGGTACAGTGCAGCTGAAAAAAGGCAGATTGTAAAGAGCCGGTCACCCACATCCTGGGATCCACGTCTCAAGAAATGGAATAGTATTTCTTTTTTTTTTTTTTTTTTTTAAAATCATTCTGGGTAGCAAGTGAGTTTGAAGGACTGCTGCCACTGCAGCCTCAGGTTTGCAAGTGATGCTATTCGGCTGCTCCTGTTAGAGAAACTGTGTGTCAGCTACCTGCAGGGCTCATGTGCTTGCTTAGCAGGAAAGCCATGCAGTTTATGGCAGTGTTTTTTCCCTTTGTTTTTAGGAAATGTCAGAAGAGAAGCAAAGATTACTACAGAAGAGGAAAATGCTTGCAGAAAAACTAAAAGAAGAAGTTATTAATAAGCGGTAATTTTAAGCAGCTTATTGCAGAACCCAAGAGCATAAGTATGTTTTTAGAATTATATAAATAATAATTGAAGGGATTTGTTTTCCAATATTACACTTAGTTTTATAGAACTTTCAGACCAGCACCTCTGTACTTTATGTATAAATATTTAAAATTACACTGACAGACACTAAAAACACTTAAATGCTGGAAACTCACTGACTTTCACTGGAACGTATTGACAGAGAGGGCGTTTAACATCACTGCAGCATATGGATGTTTTGAACCACTGCCCTCAGCCGCTTGGTATTACATAGAATAAAAGCAGATATTGAGCTCTGTTAAAATAATTCCTATGTGAACAGTTCTGAATGAGTTAGAAATTTTAACTTTTTTTATTTTTAATGTTAGAACTTTGTTCCTTTTATTAGATTATTACAAACAAATGACTTTTTCAGCTGTGCAGTGTGATAAAGTCTAGTTTCACAAGGATGAGCAACAGTGGCCCTCTTACTTTTGAGAAACAGGTAATGCAGCCTGAAGGGGAAACATTCACATATTAACTCTGCGTTACACTGTTTTACATACTTTTGGGGCAGTTTACCAGCCCTTAGGTCCAATGTTGCTATAAATGCAACTTTAAGTAAAAATAATCACTTTAATTGCAAAACTAGGGATGTCAGGAGCAATTCAAAGTAGAAATCTTTTTAAATCTTGGTTACTGGTTTGGCTTTGACAGACTTGAAGCAGGGAAGAGGTGCCAGGGTTTACACAGTGTCATTACATAGCTGACTTGCAACAGTAACTCACATTAGAAGAAACAACCCAACCCATTCAAGTTTCATGTAACTTTTTATTAAAATAGCATTTAGAAGTGATACATGTTGGCAGATGTTCTGTTCTTTTCCAAAAAGAGTGGTAGTGGAAGGACCCCAGGCACGGGAACACGGCTGCCCACAGGCAGAACCCAGGCACCACCGACCAGGTCAGACTGGGAAACAGCACCGATGGGGGTGACAGCCCCAGACAAAAGCCAGTTAAAAAGAGCGCTGCATGTCACCTTCTACAGGGATTTTAATTTTTTTTTGTTTTAAATGGGACATCTAATGCCACTTCACAGTCTTTTGCTAGTAAAAATCCATTACATTCTTGTTCTTGCTGTAAAAAAACCCCTCATGTTGGTCTGAATGTATTTTTAAAGCTCCTGCCAGTACTTCAGGGAAGAGGTGGGGTGGTGGGGAACACCGAGCAAGGACTAACATGCTTCACTCGGAGACCCCCAGAGAACTTGTTTTGCGTAGCTGATAGAGAGAACCAGGACAACTCGGGGCCGCAGACCAGGTGACACAATTTTTCAGCCTCAGGTTAGTAAAGGCACATACTGCGTAACTCTGCTGCTCGAGTAGCATGTATAGCGCTGGAGGAAGTTAATCATCGTTACAGAGAAAAAGACTCATGAGGAAGAAAACCAGATGACCGTCGGCAGGAGAGCGAGCACACAGCGATGAGACTGCAGCTACACTTTACCAGCAAACGCTTCCTCGGATCCTCTGCGTTGGGAGCTGATGAGCGTTTCATCGCACAGGTGAAAAATAAGGAGTCCCGTTCTTGGTTGCCTGGAGCCCACAACGGGCAACACCATTGTCCCCAGGTCCACGCACATGAACTGTCATCCGTCAGAATGCTTGTGGCTAGCTTACGCATCAGGAAGAACTCACACGTTTCCTTTGGGATTTCATCTAGTGGTTACTTTTAAAACTGCATGGGTAACTAGTCTTAAAAAATATTCTAAAATGGCCACATTTAAAATTCTGGGTTAACTTACCATGTACAACAAACCAAACAAAAGCAATAATTATGGAATTACAGGGTCACATTTTAATTCCTGAATTTTACAGTTCAGCATTAATATCACCACATGTATACAAATGGTGTAAAACAAGTACAGTGGTATTTTTAATACAAAATAAACTTCTGTTTTATGGAAAAAACTATACTTCATATCTACACAGACAGCCCATCTTTTTCCAAACAATAGCTAAAATTAAAATTAACTACAAAAATCTCCAAAACAGAGAAACTGCTTCAGTTTAAACTATTCCAGGAGAAATGGACCCATAACACATATTACAAGAGCGATCTATGTGGTGGATTGCAGCTGGTTTCGTATTTTAACATTTCCGACACGTTAATTGTCATTGGGAAATTTCCTCTCACTTCGTCATGATCTCAGATCACATATGGGCAAACTAACATTAAAATATTTACAGTTCACTTGCTGCTCTTGAAAATAAAACCTGGACTGTTTGCCTCTAGCAACTCGCCATCAACTCACCTATTTTTGTCGCAGTTTGCTTACCTACTACATGGAATGTGCTTTTATTTTTTAAAAAAGCAGCTTTCTTATTACACCCAGATTCAGGTGCTGCTTGTTGATTTTGCCTCAAAGACCGGTGTTCTGTCAGTAATAATTCCATCTTGGTCCAAAGTGACTTTGGTGGTAAAATGCCGCTAAACTCATCGCTATGAAAAACCTGTTAGTGTTTCTTATTACCGCCTCAATTACGCAATTTAAACTCGCAAACAGGAAAACGGCTTGCTGCTCCGAGAAGAGGCAGCTCACTTAACACAGAAAGCAATTCCAATTGGGTATCTTCCACAACGTGAAGCCGACAGCTATTCGGGTGCGCCGTGTACGGCACCGCTTTGACACAAGCAGCTCCTGGAGATATTTTGGAAGCGATCGTTCCTTGGCATAGGTATTACTGGATGTCTAATCGAAAAAACAAGCAAACCCCTCCCTTTTGAATCCAGCTTCCATTTTCTCCTCTTGAAAAATACAAATTAAAACTTATTTTTAACTGTTTTAAACAACTCAACATGCACTATAACTGCACCGCCCCTCCCTCCAACCACCAGAAATGCGATTTAATTGGTAATAAATGGTCCCAAAATCTGGATTGTTCTTATGCAAACAGAGTTAGTTCTCCCTTAATTTTTTTTTTTTTTTTTTTTAAAAAGAGGCATTGCTAAAAGAACACAACTGACAGCACCATTACAAAAATTAAGATTACTGGGTTCAAAATTTAAGCTTGAATTTTTTTTTCTCCTAGTTCTGTTAAACACTGAGGAAACCCTGCAATTTTTTTGAAAAAAGTGTTTACCATACCTTTCCCTCCCCCTGCCCTCCCGACACCTGAGACTTTCCTTGCTGAGAAGCCATCATCCAGGTTCTGTGAATACTAACCCACTTTTTTTTTTTAAATTTTTAATTTTTTTGACAGCCTGAATGGCAGACTCCTTACTTACTAGAAAGATATTAAGTTCCTTGGAAGCTTTGTGTTTACAGAACTAACCCTTTCTAGCTGATATACTGAGTTTCTTTTGCTACTCCTTGTATTATCTTATATACCCATGGGAGAAAGCTTTCTGAATCAGATTCTTTTTAGCTCTTAAAACAGTTGCAGCATTTGAAACCCCATAATAAAAAGTTTTTATTCCAAAGTTTTGGTTTCATTTATGAACCCAGACGAGGTCTTTTCCTTGGAGATGTCTCCTCCTCTTCATCATCATCTTCATCATCAGGATAATCCACTAGGCCAACTAGACTTCCCTGCCAATTTAAAACAAAAAAAAAAAAAGAAAAAAGAAAAAAAGAAAATCTCACACTGAAAAAAACCACCCAGGCATGTGCAGTTTTAGTCCATAACCCCCAGCCAACCTGCCCAGGACATGCAAGCCTGCAGAAGGTTTCTTGGTGATGCCTTTGTCATTCAGAGACCTGTTTGTTTTGAGAATGTTTTTGAACCTCCAGGCTAAAAAAGTACTGGAACTTCCTTGCTCCTCTGGATCCGGCCTCAGAATTATTTAAAAATCACTTTTAAAGCTCCCAACTGGACAGTCACAAAATCTAACGTGTACACTGCACATCCATTTTGCTGCGAAGTCTTAGGTGTGTGCAATAAAATTTTTGCCACGCTTTTCTGTGGCCTCTCAGGAGCTTGCAGGCTAAAGATTAAAATAATGCAGGACTGTGTAAGACATAACAGAGGTATCACTTACTGTATTCCACCTGCTTATAAACACTTACTAATTCCCTGACGGGGGCAGGGGGCACTAAGATAATTCAGAAAAACCCCAATCTCGTATGTATATCACACACACAGCAGCAACTGGACAGTTAAAGCTGAGGAGTGGGAGCAGTTAAATTAGGCAGAAGCTGTGAGATTAAACTGTGCCCATCAGATTACCAGCAGACTCCAGTCCCACCTAGTACTTCCTTAAGCCTTCCCCAAAACTAGTAAGGGTTTAACTAGACAGGGCTTTGGATGAATTTATACATAAATAAGATACCCCGCCTAGAGGCTAATGCTAACCTTACCGCATGACAACCGGTAAAGTCTCATTACACTGCTCCGCTACCCTAAGCGAGGAGAGCAGCTTTCGTACAAGTTCTCCCACCTTCGTGGCCGTCACGGCCGTGGTCAGGGTTGCATTCTTTGAAGAGGAGCCGTTGGAGCTTGCTGGTGACGTCTGAGCTGCCACGGATTTACTGTTTGCACCGTTTGCACCATTGGCTGCGCTGGCTGAGTGGGAAAAAGTGAATTTGAATCCCCCAGCTGAAGTCCTTTTTGGAAGATTCTCTTTGTCTTCACTCTCCTTAGCTGAGGGACAAACATTTTCATACTTAAGTATCAGCTGTACACCAGGGAGTACAATCCACATCACAGCATAATCACAGGGCAAAAGCCGCCTTTTTTTTTTAATTCAGTTTAAATCAACAGCTCACCTACTGACCTCATCCAAAGCACGGCAGCATTCAAATCGAGAATGGCACAGATGCTGCGGACACGGGGACGTCGCTCACTCAGCGCGCACAAATACGTACAAAGTTTTGCTTTTGAATGTCGTTTAAACTCGATGCACGCTTGGAGCAATTTAACTCATTATTTTAATCCTAAACTAGCTTGCAAAGACATGTTAGGAATTCGCTACTTAGTTACATGCATCCTGCTTATGATACAGAGCACAAGCAGCTCGTTTGTTTACGTGACACTCCGCAAATCTGCCACAGAGCACTTCCAGTGCTGACCAGCTGAAATTGAGTAAATACCTTTTTTAGTTTCCATAAATTTTTCATAGCTATCTGGAAAATCATCCTCCTGTTTTGACTTCTCAACCGGAGGTACAACAGCTTCACCTTCTTCCTCTTCGTCTTCATTGAACCACATTTCTTCATCCTCCTCTAAGGCTCTCGCATCTCTGCGAAATCTATTGCTACGCAATATAGATGGAACACTGTAAGAGACACACGACAAGTGATTCAAGTTTTGCCTGCTGTTTCAGGCTCAGCCGAGGATCAGAAACAGCTTCTGAGGCTTTAAAGTGAGTTCAGTGTCTTCGAGAAGGCAGCCCAGCTCCGTCCCCGGTTCCACCGTCAACGTAAGCTTCACCAAAACCCCAGCTGACCACAAGGCAGACTGAATCCTAACTCTGAATGACAGAAGAAGATTCTGCTCTTCATAAGCCGAGAGTTTTCCCCGAATGTAACGTTTAACATACTGACAAATATGAACTGTACTACAGTAGGCCACGAGGAAAAGTCAGATGGGGGTTTACTCTAATTGAAGAGGTTTTCATCAAGAATGAAAAATCCACCCCAATCCCAGCCTTCTGCTTTTTCTGCCCTCTAGGAAAGAAAAAAAACCAACCAGCAGTAAGAAGAGACTACGTAATGCCATTCAATAAAAGTCTCAGAATACACAAACTGGGTCGTACCTGTTCAGTTTCTGGTTTTGTCGGTCTTTTTCTTGCTCATATTTTGTCTTCAGTCCCTTGAATGTCTGAACATATTCGATAGATTCAAGTGCATTATAAAAGTTTTCAACTATATGTGCAATAAGGGACTTAATATCTTCCTGCATAAGAACAAAACAAGGTTTCGGTCTCCAATATTAACGTGCAGAAGTTCAGAAAGCTTTAGAGTTCAGTTTTACACTGATTCATTGTCCAGAGTCAAAACGTTATTGTAAAGAACAAATGTGAAGTAATTACATTTTTCCTTAATAAAAAAAAGCTGAAATCTAGAAATAATTATTAAATTTCCCATATAAATGGACAATATACTCAGTACCGTCCAATTCTATTTGTGATAGTTTGATTAAACTATGATGCTTGCTATCTAGGATTAAGCCTTCTTGACAAAAACAGTTGAGCTGTGCCCTGCTCTCCCCAGAAGTTTTAGCTCTCTTTCTAGTCCTCAGTAACTACAGTAGCACACGTGGGATGAGGCACCTTTAGGTCAGTCACCCTCTAACAAGTCTCACCGTATCAGGCAAATCTCAGCTTTCATACCACGATGGCAAGTCACCTTTTCTTGCTGGAAAAGACAGCAGCTACGATAACCTACGACTAAAAACTGCCCTTCGTTTTCGCAGACTGCAAAGATTCCCTGAGAAGACTCCCACACATCACGGCATTCGCAGCAAGTAGCTCAGGAGCTGTTGCAAGTCCTTGTTTTCTACCCCAGCAATACAACAAACCGGGCGCTCCTGCTCGTCCTGTCTGTCCTGTCCACATACACGTTATTCCCACAAATGCCGCTGGTGGAAAAGCTACTGATTCAAAGCTGATGCTGTCTAAGCAAGCACGTGTGTAGGATTGAAGGACAATGATCATTTGAATTCATAGTCAAATCAGTCTCATTTATACCTGAAAATACCTAGATTTACTCACATAAAACATATTTCACTTAATTCCTCACTTCACAGTTTAGTCCAGAAACACTGTCAGCCACTTAAAAGAATTTCGTCTAGAGGATACTATCTTTTAACACAGACTTCCATGTAAATAGGGCCTACACATACTCTCTGAAGGGACGATGATCAAGTAAAACAGCACGAAGCAGCTTACTGGCTCCTTTCTATGTGGATATTTATCTGTGGGATTTTTAGTTTGTGATTTTAAGTAGTAATACGCTATTTCAAGGGAAAGATTTGCATTTCGCATTTCTACCTGAGATGCCACATATGTGTGAGAGCTGAGGAAGCTGCTTAACTTACCACTCTGATGAATTCAAACAGCTCAATCACAGCAGAGTTGAGCAGATTGTACCGAGTTCCGTTATCCAACAGAGCATTTATAACTGGCTCAAAGAGATTTCCCTTGGTGATATAACGGTTATAAAATTCATCTTTTAGGCCAATTATCCTCCTCATAAAGCGAAGAGCACCTATATGAGGAAAGAAATTCAAGAATTTAGCAACTACATGCCAGGGCTCCAATCTGCTTCTCAGGAAGAACTGGAAAAACCCCTGATGTTATTGAGAGGAAGATGCGCCCCCAAACCAAGAGCATTAAGAAGCACTTTCTGAAAGTTCAGAAGAAACATTTGCTGACAGGTAACCTTTCTTCCATTCTTTAACTTTCCTGGGTATTTCAATGTGATCAGGGTCCGTTAATTTCTTTTTGAAAGACAGCAGCAATAAGCTTTAGCACATGTGAAGTGCAATTATTAGCTCATTCCTGTGCTTCTCCGTGTTCACCCTCCCAGAACCAGCCCCTAGTCTTTAAATGCCATAGTTCACAAAATTTCATCCACTCTCCAGGAGGAGCACTAGATTTATGACGTTATTAAGAAATGACATTATTTCCACTTAAATGAGATAAGACAGCTGATCACAAATGATCCCTACTGTCATAAAGACTTGAAAGGATCATTGTGGACTTCGAAAGATACAATTCTCCTCCCACCATAAACTGCATTGGTCTACATTAACAGATATCTGCTACCTTTTTTTCAAAATTACTTAACAGCTACTCAGTCATAAACTGGAAATTAACATGAATTTTGAATTTAAGTATACACTTTTACACGTACACATTCCACACAGTGCATACAGAGCCTTGAAGAAGGAAATCACAACAGCTCCATACTCACACAAGGCCAGAAATGTGTGTTTTGAATTCATCAAGACCAGTACTCTTCTTAGCAAATCTTTGTTCATAATGTAATTCTTGATGTGATATGTGTGGTGTTCCACACAAAAAGTAAGCAGCTCCAAAATTAAGGCAAGTAGTTGTGCCGTTTGATAATTATCTACAAGAAAAATTAATGCCTTAAGTTATATATATAAAAAAAGTACTGTCATGCACCAAATCATCACCAACCTCGGTTGCTATTACAATTCCTGACATGTTTTTAGTGGCACACTGGATTGCTTTAGGAAGTGGGACATTGGGTCAGAACAAAACAACACACACAAATCTGGCTTTTTTTTTTTTCAGTCACAAAAATCTCCCTGAATTGGCAGCGGGACTTCTTCCAGGATCAGCGAGTTACTGGTTATGGCAATCCAGATTAATGGTATGTAGTTAAAAGAAGAAAGCCAGTCAGACCTGAATTCATGCGAACCTAATTAGCAATGCCTTTTCATAATGCTCAAAAAAGAAGCCTGCACAGATAAAAATCCAAACTGTAAAAGCTCAGCAATGTCTCTTTAGTACATATTCTGCTAACAACAATTTAAACTTTCAGTAGCAAGGTTGACTAGGAAAAAAAAGTGAAACCCAGTAACTCAAAAGCAGATGAAAATGTTCCTTTAGCTGCCTGTCCTCTTTGAAGCAAAGCACCTATTTCAATAAAAAGCATTTAAAAAACATAATACACGGACATATCTAACTTACTTTTTTTTTTTTTTTTAATAAAAACAACATACACAGCATACAAGACAAGTTTCAGAACTGAAGGTCAATTAAAACTTACCAGGACAAATTGTATTACTCTTAGTGGACCCAACTACTGCATCTGATAAATAGAAAATAAAAACAAAAAATCAGAAAAAGGTTTTCAAAGCACTGTAAATATTTAAAAGATGGGCATAAACAACCGGTTCTACCAGCTGTTCAAACTTCTCATCAAATCAAAAGTTTCTATAAGCTACAGGGAAATAAACATACAGCACAACTGCACGCCAGGTGAGATTTCTATATTCAATTCATATGACAAAGTTGCAAATTCAACTAGGTGAAAATACATAATCTAATACTTAGGAATATTATTCCTACCTGGGCTAAAAGTGCCTATTCTAAATTTTTCAAATAATATTATGAGTACTACAGATATTCTACAAGTTTTCTTTTCGTATAAAATGCATAAAATATTTTTTGACTGAACACTTAATACGAGAAGATGGGTAAGATGAAAGAAATGTTTTTACCAAATATGTATTGGTTTGATTTAATCTCTTGAAAGAGTACTCAGAAAAAAGTCTGACTCAAGAGGCTGTAATAATGTAAAATTTCTGTTTGTAAAGCACTAGAGACAAACTAGTGAGTGTTATTTGCGTGCGCCAAATGGGGATTTCCAATTTATTTACTGTTACCACCAAAAATAAAAAACCCAAACAAGATAAAGGAGCTCCAAGTTGTATTTCTTCGAATAGATTTCTTTTGGCATTTCTATACCTCAGCCCAGTGAAAACTGGTCTTTGGAGCTAATCACCTGAGCACACCCGATGCCCGGAATCATGTAACCACTGATGAATGTCACAGCACTTTTGTAAACTTTTAGAAAACAGTACCTGTGAACTAAAGACCCTCTCTGCTTTACAGCAAATACTCTTTAAAATTATCCTAGTAGAACTAGTATACAATTAACAATACACATCAAGCAGATACATATTTACAAAGCACAGCATACAGACACACCATCATTCAAAGCTGGAATAAAGGGCTATTAAAACTTCTGCCCACAGAACTCCTGTTACTGAGGGAACAACAGTTTTCAGCAAGCGTATTCCCAGCTTGCATCACAGGCGTACCGCCGTTATCAGGATTGCAAGTCACTTGAAAACATTACAAGATTTAAAGCAAGGGGGTGGGGGAGTAACATTACCTTTTTCACATTTATCTTCTGATGTATTAGCCAGAAGCGGTGCAGTAAGAACGTGCATACAATGGTTGTAGAAGAAATTGAGAAATTCACTTTTTTCTGTTTTCTAAAACAAATATAACTTTATTAAATACTCACATTTGTGTACGTCCTTTTAATTAAGAAAGAGCAGCAACATAAAAGACGGCCTACACACAATTCTATCAACTCCCCCAGCTCTGCCTGTATCTTTTTGGTTGGTCCTGCAACGTTATCTTCATTCAAATAAGATATCCTTCTTTATTTTGGGAAAAGATCTGAGACACATCAAACCCACCTAGCTACCACCAAAAAACCTCCACCACGGATGCAAATATGCTATTTCACTGAAGCACGGACTGCTTAGTTTAATAAACACTTGCACAATACCACATACACATACCTTTCATTACCAAAAGTTAACAGAAATTTTAGCTTATTTTTCAGCTAGTTTAAATTCAGTATCAACCATACACAACACTGTCAAAGAATCAAAATCTCTTTCTTTATCTTCCGACCACAACAGCAGCGATAAATATCAGGCTTTTAATTTTTGCTGAGACAGTAAAGCGTCTTTACCCCTTTGTATTTTCTTACATTAGCTGTGGCCAACATATTCTCTGGATCTATCAGAGTACGCAAGAGCCCCATTAACTGAACAGCTCCCCCAAGTTCAGGATCAGTATCGCAGATCATCTGCTCAATGACCACATTGATGAGGAGGATATCCTGCAAAAAAAACCAACCAAACAAACCAAAAAATAATTAGACACAGTTTTAATAGTGGAATGATTTCCCTAGTTTCTGTATTGTTTCTTTTTTTTTTTTTAATTTAATTGAAAGGGAAAAATTGAGCGCTGCATTTAGACACTGGAGTTCTGTCAAGCACAAACCTCCTCACCTAAAATCATTGTTAGGCAGACCTACAATCTTGTTACTGCAAACACATGGAACACCAACATGCTCAGAAATGTCTGTATCTTAAATCCACTTTTTCCCCCTATGTTTCTACTATTTACATTTTTTGGGCTAACTGTATCCCAAATTCTGGAGACATCTGTTTTGCTGATTTTTTTTTCCCTGTTTGCTCTAAAACTAGTATATTCAACAAACTCCAAAACACTTTTACGTACATCGTCACTCTGCTGGGCCTCTTGCATTACAAATTCTCGGACCATGGATGGACTAAATTCTACTAGATAAGAAAATATATCTGTAGCAGCAGATCTAACTTGCAGATCATCCATTCCCTAATAAAAAAAAAAAAAAGAGATCAATTTATTAGAGTAAATCAAAGTTTGGTACTTATTATCGAGTAAAGCTGCAAAGAATAGGGTGTTACAAGTTTTGAGAACATTTTATTAGAAAAGTTGCTATGAGAGACACAGTAATACAGTTACAGAAAAAACCTAAAAGAGCAAAATCTTTTCCCCACTATTTCCCTCTTTTAGAAAGAATACAAGGATTTCTGTGAATTTGATAGCCCTAATTTAGGCAGAAAACATTTATATCATACTACTTGCTAGACTAAGACGCTAATATTCTGTACCTGTTATCCACAGTTTATTGATTTAGTACAAAAGAGCCAACTGTACAAATTGAAGTGTACCAAAGTTTCTGTACTCATTTATAGGCAACAAGAATTAATAATTTTCCTTAAGGTATGCGATAAGCCTAAAATATGAACGTAACAGCAAATATCTGGACTGGTCTAGCCCTGGAAAAGAATAGGAAGATTAGGGTTTATCTAATCACTGAGTATCTATATGACTTTTATGTTTTCATAACAGTCAATGTCCTTTGGTAAGTTCAGAGGTTGTTACTCTAGAATATAAACCCCCTTGAATTCATAGTTTCTGAGTAACAACAGCACTGCCATATGAATTGCAATGGTCAGGCAGCAACAGCTGCTTCAATCAAAGGAGTGAAAAAAATTATGTTTTGACATTGCTGATTAAGGTAGATTAATCTGCTTTATACCTCTGAAAAGACAGGATTACGTGATCTTTCAGATAGCAACAAGCTAACAGTTCAAGATTATCTAAAAATACTTCTTTGGCACTGTTCCAATAGCAGCAACAACAACGGGGGGGGGCGTGGGGGGGG
>WAAD01031664.1:48789-63213 GCA_013389945.1 Fregata magnificens
GGGGAAATCAAGTTGCCCCATGAAAAAGAGTATCTTTCCATTTCTACACTACATTGTCAGAAGGACTGCATTGACCAGAGACTTCTCAAGTAAAGAGAAAGTAAAGTACTCACAAGTAAGAATAACAACAGCAATAAAGTTAGGCTACTTCAGAAAACTGCAGACATCTTTTGTATTCTGAATGTTACAATAAACTTCAACTTTCAGCGGAGCAAAGCTGTCCAATCAAGCTGACACAAAGGTGCTTAGCAGATCTGAAAAACTGGTTAAATGGCTGTGGGTTGGATTTTTTTTTCTTTTATTAAAATCGGCTTTAAGTTTTCACTTACCATTACAATTTCAAGAGCTGGAAGAATTCCCAACTTTGCCAAAGTTTTGAAAAATGCATCTCTGTTCTGAGGTTGTAACGTCTGAGAAAATGCGCAGAATTCCTTGAAAAAGTTAACCTATCGTACAGGAAAAAATAATTTAAGGTGTATTCGATCCAGAAAACTCTCTGAAAGTAGGAAACTGTTACAATTTGTATCAGAGTTTGCGTACTGGCTGGTATGCGCCTTCCTAGAAAATGGTATTACTCTGGTCCTTTCTCCTCCAACCTTCAACATCAACAAAGGAAAGCAAGAGAAAGTAAAAACAAACAAACAAAAAATTCAAGAGCTTGAAATTTACCTCAGAAGGAGATACAGTCACCTTGCAATTATTTTATCACATCTAGCACATGAAGGATTTATGCTCCTGTCTGGTGTGCCTTTTGTTTGAAAGAACAAAGATGCTTCCCTTGCTGAAAGCAAGGTTTTAACAAGGCAGTTAAGGCTGATAAACATATTCAAGGATAAATAAGTGTTTGTAATATATATATATTAAGGGACTACGGGTAATCCTCAGTCACAGGACCTAAAAGATCTTTTTGAACAAGTAAACTACAGTGAAAAAAGCTGTGTTTATATGACAAATATAAGTGATACGGTATGTTGAAGAGTACTTGGAAGCAAGTACACCTTTAAGTCTAGGGTGTCAGCTTAGTGCTAGGACTTTCTCAACAATAAAATAATTATTTAGAACAAATAAATCAGAGCTTACCTTGCAAGAAATATTTTGATAGTGAGTACATAAACGAAGAGTGAGCTACACTGAAAATGATTCTAGGGTTACAGAAACACCTCAATGACTGCAGAACTAGCAGGACAGTTTCAACATTTCTACTTAATCTCTGCAGCTTAAAGCATTCAAAGAACTACCAAGACCACTGACTTACCAATTCACATCGTTTGTCATCATCTGTAGCTTCATCTGTTAACTGTGCAAAAACTTCAGACAAAAATTTCTCATCTTCCTGCGTAACACATAAGAAGAACATGACTTACACAATGCATCTTAAAAGTTAAAACATCGATCTTTACTGGATCCCACGCTGTATAAAGTCAAACTTAATTTAAGCTTAACTACGACGCTTAATTACAAACAAAAAACCACGCATTAGTAGATTTGGTAGATAAGGGTTTGGGTTTTTTTCCTCCACACCTACACTATTTTACCCCAAAAAAGGGAAACGCAAGAGTACACGTTCAGGAGGATCATTTCCAGTGTATTGTTTCAGTACTCATTCTGTGCAGTGGAAGCAGGTCCAGGAGAAAGAACCGTACATTAAGCTGAGCATAGGCGAGGATTACTAAAACTGCCTCTTGAATGACTAGTCTCTGAAGAAAAGAACATGCCATTTCCTTTCTTCCTCTGCCATGCCACCCCCTATGGTTTACAGCTCTGCCCTACCCCACATACTCACTGTATGATTTGCCACACCCCCCCATGCACCAAAATTACAGAAAGTGACAGCCTTTGTTCCAGGCTCCCTCCCTGCACTCTGCGTGCAGCCTTCCAGGGAGGCAGCCTATACCCTTCTACACTAGAAATTGCCAGTCAAGATACAGCTTTTACCGTGCTGCATCTACGCCGTTCACGCTACACTGTTTTAACATCACACCTGTATCAGTTACCCTATTTCAGGTCTGCAGCGTTACAAACATTTTTTCAGTCCACCTACGCAAAGGTGACTAGATTAACACCTTACGAGTTTGATGCAGCCATGTCCCCGTTAACCTTACTCTCAATGAAACAAGCTCCCCCACTTGCAGAAGTTCAGCTTTTCCAATCTGGGAAACCTTTTTGAGTATTATTTGCTTTTCATATTCAGATCCTCTATTACTGAGAGAGATTTATTTTTAAGAATATATAGGACAACGTTTCGCTTCTTGTTAAGCATTTCAGTTACGCCACTGCTTAATACTCAAGAGGCACAAGAAAACCAAGGTGAACTTCTTCATCTCAACCGTTTGGGCACTTTCTGCCCTCTCTGTACATTGATTTCTCTGCACTCCTTCACACGGAACATAGTGTTAGCATTCTCTCAAATCAAATGTCTCTGTTACCTTTTAAATACAATATAAATCTTAAAGCAAATAGTAATGTTATGCTACAGCATTACAAAATTATGCATCAGTGTACTGATTCAACTCTATAAACTTTACTTGCGCATTGAACAAACATGAATGGAATAGCAGCATTCCGATAAATATATACATAAACATTACACTGCATAATGTAGAGGGTGCTTACTTCTCTATTCTTCTGTGTGCTGTCGCTAAAATCTATATGCTTTATTAGGCTAACAGAACACAGAATTTTTACAGTTACAGGAATGCCAGCCAAAGGCTCACATAATTTTTTTCCTGAAAATTTTAAGACATGGGGAAAGAAGTGCTTTACAAACAAGTGATACCTGGAATCAACATCAGAGAGAGTGCAACATACACAGACTTAGTAGTTTGTTCTAAGCTTTGCTGGCTTTAACAGCGTAATTAAGCCTGTTAAAAATATAACCGTATCACAATCAACAACAGACAGGCCAGAAAATACCCACTACAGAACACTTGGCAACAGAAAGATCTCTTGCTTGGGTAAGGCTGCCGCACAGTGTAGTCCTGACGTCCGAAAGCACAGGATGGATCTAGGTTTGTCTTCCATGCTCGCTCAGTTTCCCGCGTAGCTGCCCTTCATTTATAGCAGCGCTGGGATCTACTGCTTCGCGGCACGTAGAAAGGAGCTTTACTGCCGTAGCAAACACAATCTGTTACTCCTATAAACTGCATTCTCCTAGGGAGCTTTGCCAGTGTATTTAGGGTAACAAGACTTCTAATTTGTTCATCAAACCCAAAGGAGCTTTAGAGTTCTTGTACCACAACAAAAAGCTGATTTACACCACGGGACTGCGAAAACAGTCCTGAACCTGAGGTCCCTACAACCATGTAATTTTCCTCAAGGGTGCTATCAGTAACATCTCCTCCATGCGTGCTTTCCTCTTGGTTTGTAATTCTCAAGGCAGGTCAAGTGATGTAGGCATCAACATTATTTGTAAATCAACACGCATGTCTCAATTACAGTGTTTAAAACAGACAGGCAAACCTATGTGCCACGTACTCTCTCTACTATGGGAAAGACAGCAGTGACAGAGTAGCAAAGAACTGTCAGAGGATTTCAGAACTTTCTTCAAAGAGTACTAGAGGTAACAGGAAATAAAAGTTTTCTGTTAAGGCACAATTAAAGATTCAGTACAGTAAAACTTAAACGAAAAATAAAGAACTTGACAGAGTTAAAAATCTCTAAATGGAAACAGGACTGTGGCCTCAGGAGAATGATACTGAATTTATTTTTAGTTTTAGAAAAGTAATATATGCAAAAGAATAAAACCGAAAATCTTTATTTAACACAAAGTCATTAATTTTGCAAGTGGGATTTACTTTTTAGTTTCTTTCTGCTATTCAAACAGAAAGAAGAAAGAAGCCCAAAAGCTTATTCATGCAATTCTCTGCAATTCTTTAGTTTTTATTTTTTTTCCCAGTGCCCTATCGCATTCTTTAGAAATACTCCTTATGGCAAGGTTATTTCTCCAGTGCCCCTCTCTTTCCACAACTTTAACTACCCTCCTTTTCTCCTCAGTACATCTTCCTACTTCACAGAGACTATCCACGCTCAAAACCAACAGGTTCGTCACACTCTGTTCTACACAAATGTACCATTTTTCTAAGGACATGGATCAGAAGCAGAATGAAACCACTTTGGTACCCGTTAGTTTGCACAACAAAATATGAACTGAAAATACCCAAAACGACGTGAAGTTGACACACAGCTCTTTACCAAGGCCCCTTCCACAGTCCAGCTTGGTTATCACACCCAACTACTTTTAAGCCTGCTTCTGACTACAAAGTACGCAGTAAGTTTTTTGATACAGTAACATGTTGGTTATTTATTAATTATTACTTTTGCATATCAGTATGAAGAAAAAAACCCCAATGAATTACTTACTTTATACTACAACATCAACATTTGAAACTAGTACCATAAAGTAATAGTAGTATAACAGGAATGGTTTGGAACATGCTCTTTTGAATCACAGATTCAGAATTTCTTATACAGATGTCACAAACGTCCCTGACATATAATACAAGAAGTTGCTTGTTCCCTAAACACCTATACAAAACCAGCTCAAAATGTGTATGTTGCTTGTGAATCAAGGAGAAAAACCTTTAACTGTTTACAACCCACTGAAAAATATTAAAATACTCACCTGAAGTCTACCATTTTAAAAATAAAAGGTACCAGAAATAAGGGGAAGCATTCAAAACATTATGCAAATGAAAGCGTGTACCATTAACTTACACAGTGTTAAAGAGCTGTAATCAATTTCGAAACTATAGCTAGAGGCATCTATACATAATCCACCTATACCGTATTAAAAACCACTTACCTGCAACATACTGACAATCTCAACTTTGTTGAAGAAAATAAAGGAAGTGAGGGTAGAAAGAAAATTCTCTTCAAAAACAGATGGTGTCGGCAAGATGATGTCCTGAATATACTGTACCCTGTAAGTCTGGTGGATTTTTTGCCTGAGTTCAGAGTCTGTTATAGGAATAACCTCCTTAAATTTTGCCGTTTTGGTCAAGAACTCCCTGTGCCGTTTTGGCTGAGCCAAAGAAGGATCATACTCAAGGCATCCAACAACATCCATAATACACTCATCAGAAAACATCACCTCAAACAGAGTTGCTTTGTTGAGGAACAAAATCCCTCTAATAATTTCATACAAATGATGTAAGCCTTCGGTGTTCTCTAAATTCTCGCAGACTTGGAAAAGCTGTAACAGTTTTTTAATGTAGCCTTCATTCTCCAAGGCCAGTGCTAGCTTTTCTCTGCGGATGGGTGAGGAGAGAACAGAGGTAACTAGGTCAGCAATCTCTTCAAGTTTGTTGAGTTCACAAGTAGGAAGGTCAATCAAAGGACTAGTTTCAGGCATTTCTTCTATGTGTTCCTCTTCTGACTCAATAAGGTCCTGTGTGACTTCCACTGAAGGATCCTTACCTTGAACCTAAGAAGAGAGTGTGCATGATTACTGTCTCATTCCAAAACATAGGTAAAAATAATCAAGTCAGTAACTAACATGTGCGTAAGCACTTTTATGCATTCAGTTGCCTGGAAAATGTCTAGCCATGCAGAGGAGTAAGTTTGCTGCCTCTAAATTCTACAGACTCACTACCATTATCCTCAATAGTACCTTCGTCGTCAAAAAAATCAAATCAAAACAAAACCCAACCCTAAGAGCATCTGTGCAATGAAGAATTCTGAGGCACCTCGGGAGACAAGCACAAAATCTAAAAAGAAAAGAAGGGTGTAAGAAAACCTTCTTTCAGTGTCTCAAACAGAAGGGCACGAAGCCTTAAACTCATAGTAAGAGCCCACACCTATACCAACATTAAGTGAAATGTAACAAAAAGACCAAGAACAAAGGCAGGAAAATGTCACAAATACCAAAATTGAAGGAGAAAAGAGGGAAGCGATTGTGTCCCACTCCGCGCTTTCCTTCCGCTTTGTCTGCCCCTCTAACTCCCTTCCCCAGCCTTCTCATACATCCTATACTTCTCTTTCCCCCCACTGATCCAGTTGTAGAATTCATAACCTCCTGTTGTTAACTCCCTCACAAAGGATCACATGTTACGCAGGAGTCTCAAAGGACAAAGTGGGAAGAGTTTTGGAGTCTGATGAAAGCCTGAGGCTAATAGTTTATGTTGTCTGATCACATGAAGACCTCCCTCTCAGACTGGTCATCAGCTCAGCCCCAATTTAAGACCTGGGCTATTTATTAGACACATATACTTGCGGTTACTAGGATCGGTTCATTTCAACAACGGTACTTCTGAACTGGCTGAGAAGGCGTTATACCCCAAAACATGCTAAGATTAAGAATGCATCTGAATTGCCTAGTTTGTTCAAACAAAACTCCTAGGAAATCCAAGTTCTACGTTTCTTTAGTTAACAGCTTTACATTGCATCGTTTCAAAATCTGAGAAAGTTACGACACATTCCAACATGAAAGCCCAGGTTTCTTCTTTTAAGTAGACATAGGTGCAACTCTGTTGACTTGTTACTTCCAGAGTTGAAAGTATAAAATCTGAACTGTTTCGTACTAAAACAATGAAGATCGAAATATCCGTAAGACACAGATAGGCAGTAAGACTTAGGTCTTGATGAAAAAATATCACTGACATTTTTGAGCTCATACAGCAATGCCACCTCTTTGTCTCTCACGGTGAAATATCTAGCTCCTTATGCATTACAACACATTTTCAGTTCCACCGCACTCCAACAAGCCAGCACAATTAAAACATGGTACTCTGGCATTCCCCTTTTTAATAAAAACAAAACAATTCCTAAAATGCCTAGCACCCAAGTTTCATCATTACATTGATTTTTCAAAAGCGTGAAATTCAATTAGGAAAACAAGTAGCGTTCTAAATAGCAGCAACTTAAGATCTTACACAGAAAAGCCACAGAAAATAATGACTATGTGCTTATTTTACAAGCAGGTTTAAAAATTACAGCACAAATACATGAAGTCACAGAAGACACTAAAACACCTGGAAGAAACAGAATATTTGAAGTTAACTGTACCTGGCAGATTTTTTCCCAAATTTCATCACAGCCAGCTTTTTCTTGAAAACTCAGTGCTAAATCATAGTTTTCTGCTTCTGACCAAACAATCAGGGTGTCCTGTTAAAGACAAAACCAAAAAAATAATTGTTTCTGAAACAGGTCTGCACTGTATATTAATCTGTATTCTGTTAAGTCATATGTCTAAAGAAGAAATAATTTTAATTAAAGTTACGCTTGCCAAAAAAGAACATAAGACACTAAAATATTAAAGCAAGTGTTCTGCCATAAGGGACATCACCTTTCTTTTTTGCTATTTTATGACCACTACCTTATATATAAATACTTTTTTCATATCTAAAACACTTGTAATGGCGTTCTTCTGCAACATACTTCTGAGCCAAAAGTCTTGAAAAGGGAACGCACGCATTGTAGGAGATTAAGAAAACCTGCAATATAACCATTTAAGTCTTTTCATACTTAAAAGGTAGAAACAAAAAACAAAGATTACAGTGTTTCTTCCTCAGAAAGGCTTTAATACAGCCTTAGCAATGTGAGAAATAAAGCCTAACTAATATTAAAATATTCTTTTCTGAATTAAAAGATGTACAGCCTGAATAATATAAAACTCTTAAGTTCTTACTAAAGTTACAAACATCTTGCCAACAGGTATTTTCATTTGAGCACTTTTTTTTTCCTCTGTTACTATTGCCTCTATCAATTCAATTTGTGCACTTGCACAGTATATCTGGAAGATTCGCTGGAGTTTCTGAATAGACTAAAAGAAGTTTTTATGAGGTTTTATTAGGACGCTTGCTGCTGTACTGTAAGGAATGTAAGCCTGTGCTTTGACATTCAAATGTATAGTTCAGCATCCTACAGTAACCTCATCTTCATGCTAAAATGTTCAAACTGAATGGTGCTCTGCTAACATTGCAGTACATTTGATGAGCTCCAGGAAAACGGTTCAACATTCCGCCAAGCCTGCTGACTTCCTGAACTGCTACCGCACTTTTTTTTTTTTAAGACCAGCAAGCCCTTGCTTAATGGTCAATAAGGTAATTTACGCATTTATAAAGGTCAATATTCACCACCCAACTTATCAAGGCTTGTAAGTCTTTACCTTATGCATCACTTTTATTGTAAACAAAATATTCAAAGTGATATTTTTAAGCTTAGCAACCAAACCCAAACAAATACCTGACTGGCTTACAGATACCTGATATACCTTAGGAACCTTCAGGGGCAACAAGCAACAGACACTGCCATTGCCCCCTCACATCTTTACCCCAAAAGTACTTCTTCATTCCCTTTGTGCACCAAACGACAGGAAAGGATGAAGCTGATGAATTACTATCTGTAAGGTGTTCACTATGCTAGAAGGCCAATCCACGACATGGTATCATGCAACGATCCGGTCACCATCCTTCATGTATCCACCAAAGACAGAGGGACAAAACCATAATTAATACCAAGTGATCATCGCTACTCTTGAACCTACTGTCAGTCAGCATTCCTTAATCATTTTCGATCAAAGTCAGGTTACTTTAGATGGTTTAAACAGACCTTTGTTAATGCAGTTATCTGGGCTTACACAGGTCAGGGAGCACTCCTGAATATTTCCAGCAGCAGATGCGAGGGCACTAATGCCTGGGACAAGACCGCTGACAAGCGGCGGGCATGGGACAGTAGGCAAACTCTTCCATCAGCACAGCTATCTCAAAAACACACGTCTGTCTCAACAAACACAGCTTACCAGCTGCTACAGTTATCACTCTGGAACATGAATGAAAATCAGCATCACTGATATGGCCTTAATTCTTCAGTTCACTTCTACAGTAATCTTAATGTCTCAATATCCATATGGAGTTGAGTGTTTTGAGGGTTCTGTCTTTGCTTTTTTTTTTTTCCTAAAAAAAGTTTGGCATAACATCTTTTTCTTACAGCAACACTGTTGACAAATGCCTACCAATAGATCAGCTTCCTTCTCCCAAAACATCATCACAGGCCACACTAAGAACAACAGCATTTGCACAAGCTTTTTTTTTTTTTTTTTCCTCATTTTTACATATTCCTTTAAAGAAACAAAAAGTTTTCCCATTCTGGAAAGAACTGAGCTCATTGCACTATGGTTTTAATGCTGTTCAGGAGTTGTTTGTTTATACTACAGTGCCCTATATTACACTTGCACTTTTGTCCTACAGTCACAAATATTAATAGGTAGTCTCCCTGCTTTCGGGCTCCAATTCACATGCGCAAATGATACAGCTTCATATAGCTGGCATGGTTTTTGCTTACAGCTGTCCACCCTCATCTCCGGCCCAGGGACAGCTGAATCTCTATGTTTACAGCGTGCCACTAGAGTGAGCAGTTGAATTGGGCTTCAAGGAAAAAATAATAATAGTCAACTGCAGGCACTAAAAAGTCTGATCAGCTTCTCTTTTAGAAATTAATCTAAGAATAAAAGAGAACTCTTAATCTGAAATGTTAATCTTGAGATGTTCTGTGAATTTACTGATGCCCTGACACTCAAAATGAATACACTTCCAGGTGAGCTAAGACTCAGAGGTGCCTCAATGGACAAAGAAGGACACAGACATGAAGAGGTCCTATTCATAGCCCAGAATGATTAAAATAAGAGATATAGTGCAGTTACTTAGATGACTGCGTGCATCCATAGAGACTGCACTCAAAAATTTTGTGAGAATTCTGGAGTTACTGAATGGTACTCGTTTCAATCTGTACTGCCCACACAAAGCAGAAGTTATGTAAGTTTCTCCAAAAATATTTCTGAAAGACTAGAAGGTAGTTTCATCAGAAAATAATCGTCCAACACCAATACAAAATCTACTCATCTGGCATACACTTCCTGCACGACCTAGGACAACCCACAAAGACCACAGACAGACATCTTCCAGCCCTAGCTGCTGCGAGAGACTACTGCTCCCACCTGCTTACATTAAGACCCGCAATGCTGCTCCGTCGATGAGCGACAGCAATGTTCCTTAATTCACTCAAACACGATATAAAGACAAACAAAAGGAGAGATTAATTCAGAACAACAATTTAAACTAAGAGAGTAGTTCAAACACCTCTTCAGTGTTGGCACTGGTTTGCACGATGTCTGCTACTCCACCTCTCCTTGTTCCTGCACTGGCCCCTCAACCCCACCATGCCAGCACAAGTGTGCTGTACAGTGAACCAAATGGGGGAACACATGCTGATAAAAATTGATCCAGCAAAAGAGAGGTACTTCAACTGAATCAGCTCCTACGTCTAACCTGTCACACAGCAGCATGAATACTGACACTGGCATGAAAAAGGAGCAAAGAAGCCCCTTGGCAACTGCTCAGGCTGGCTTTAACAGCACCCCTGCAAATGCATTAAATCCAGGCCTCAAGTAACTCTGATTTTGCCTCAAGCAACTCTGATTTTGCCTCAAGCAAATTGCTCTGTTGTCACATGAGTGATGGCAATTCTGTGCAAAAGACAGTATTTGCACACATTCATCATCTCAGATCTGAAAATGGATAGAGAGCACCTAAAGGGGAGTTAACATCAGAAGGCAGTGTTCACAGTAAAGATTTCTGCAGCAGCTTACTTACAGCCATGCAACTGAAAATTACCGCCCTCGCAATTGAGCTGGAGGAACAAAGCACACAAACAGATCCATCTGATTTCTTACTGAAGACACACACTCTTCTGCCAGTTTTGCCAGGGAACAGTAACCTCAAGCAGAGGGTGGAACAACAAATGGGTGTGGTAGCAACTTTTTAAACTGCTCCTGCTAGCGCCTCCAGATCACATCTGACCCTGCCTTTTGGCCAACATGGGGTGTCCAGTGGAGGCATGTAACTCTCAAAGCCTATGTCCCAAAATCCAGGGGGATGTAAAGCTCTTCAGGCCCTCATGTTCTTTGCGTACAGGGAATTAAAGATTCTTTCATGTTGTATGCTGAGCAGCCTGGCACCTATGTCCAATCCAAGTCCTATTTCTCTTGAGAAAGAGGTCATGATTACAGTATGCCTAACACCTTGACAGAATTGAATTCTGCACAAAAGCTAGTGACCACAAACACAATTTGAGAAGGCAGATAACAGGCCTGCCCTGTTTATGGTTAGTCAATAGTTATAGTACTACTAAGCACAGTGTAATATTGGGAATCACAGACTGATGCACAGCAACTAAAAATCAGGGTGGGTTTTTTTTTTTTTCTGCAGAATGATGGTATGCAAGTCACAATTTAAGTGACTGCTATCCTGTAAGTCCATTCAAGTAATTTCTATGAAGCTACACCATCTTGCGGCTTTCCCCAAACCCAAGATGATCAGCACCTTAATGAAAATCTGCAATTGAACTCTGGCAAGTGGAAGAGAGAGCTCTCCTCCACGCTGCCGTTCACCTACAAGCATCTGCCCTGGACAGATCAGTACAGCCTCCGAGTTTTCAGACTGCCTATGTAACAGACTTCAACATTCAAGTAGGGATACTGAGGAAAGACCACCTCTCTTCATCTCTGGCCAACCAAAACATTTTGCCTAAATCTTTCCAGCATTTTTAAAAAGGATCTGTTCCTCAGATGCCCAGGTTTGAATACTACAATCTTTAGAGGCGAGACTGAAATCTCACAAACTGAAAAGCGTGGGAATGCTACATTAAGGTCTGCTTTTTGCTACCCTACTCAGAAGGAAGCACATAAAACTTGAGGACAAAGCTCTGTCACCTAAAGGCTGTATGATTTTAGAGGTTAGATAAACCTAGAACCTGTCTCTGGAAATCATCAATCATTATTCCTCTTCAAAAAAAAAAAAAACACCCTCAAAACCCAAAAAAACCACCCCCAAAATCCAAAACCAAACTTCTGCAAAAGAGTGAACAGTGAAGCAAACGCTTTCAGCCATGAGGACACAAAAGCATTAGAATCAGTAATAAAAGCCAACCAAAATAAACCTCAGCCTGAGTTTTTCAGAACTACAGCCTACAAAGACTTCCACAAGAAAAATGACAACAAAAGCTACTTAAGTCACTTGAAATTTTGCTACCAATTAAGAAGGCTTTCAAATAATCAGTTGTATGAAGTTTCAGAAAACAGGCTGCAAAAAGAAGCAATTTAAAACTCTGCAGCAACATAATCTGCATTCGTATTTCGTTACGTATGAGTTTCCTCTACTAAACAGGAAGCAGTTCAAGGCTCTTGACGTTCAGAACCCTGCAGAGCTCCATAAAGACCGTCCTCCTTCCTCAGCATGGCCCGCCCAAGGAAAGCCTACGACCGTCATCCACCTGACTAAAACCACCAATATCTAATGAGTGAAAAGGAGAAACCACA
Source organism: Fregata magnificens (assembly GCA_013389945.1). NCBI lineage: Eukaryota > Metazoa > Chordata > Aves > Suliformes > Fregatidae > Fregata > Fregata magnificens. The sequence continues at coordinate 61,100 of WAAD01031664.1, forward strand.
GAAAACAGACCCTTCTGAAAAGCTAGGCCTGAGACTCTGACTCGCTCCTTAGCTAAAGTCAGCCAACCTGTGCTCGAGAGCTAACAAAGTCTCTTTCCTCAAATTCTCATAACTTGTCACCTTTCCACTGGGGGGGTTGGGGAATCAAAACAAACAAAACCCTTAAAGATTTGTGTCTTCATGATTTAGGAAGAACAAAATTACTGTCTTCTAGTGCTGAAACGCTTCTAGATACCATAAAGGTGAAGAGCAGCATAAAACACTGAACAAAAGGAACACAGGATCTACTGTAGAACAAAGGAATAGACAGGAAAAAACCTAGTAACAATCATGAGAACAATGTAGACAGAGACACCAAAAATTAATGCAGAAAAAGGAAAAAGCAGTAAAAGCAATAAAAGCAAAGGAGATTTAGTAAGCTAATTTTTTTAGTGGATTCGACAAAAATGACCTATTAACATAGCTCCCACCTGGTTTACTTCTTTGTTTTGCAGAAGGCTTACCCCCAGGAAAAGCAACCGTGCAAGTAAGTCTCACCATGGCTAGTCACTTTACTTAGGTTAGCAGAAGTTTTCAAGGCTTAAAACAAAACCTAAACAGCAACAATGAAAGAAGTCCCACAAAGAAATTCCTTCGTGTTATTTCCAGAAAAAGAACTCAAGAAGTAAATACACTGTAACAGAGCTAGCAAATATTTTGCCTTCCTAATTCGAGAATTATTTCATACGGCCTAGGATGGGAGACAAAAGTTAGGCATATATGTTTCTAAGTATTTTTCCTGTAATAAATTCAATATTTATCCAAATTGCATATATTCTCTTCAAAGACTGAAGTCCAAAAAGGCTTTTTAGGAGACCAACATTTTAGTTTCTAGAATGCAAAGTATTATAGCACCTACATGCTTCTAAGTGAGTTTTTCACCTCTATGAAAAACACCATCGACAAGTGCACATCACGCTGCTTTGCTTTTTTTCTGAAAAACGTAATTAGTTTCAGCATAAAGCAATTCCTTAGCATCGGTAAATCAGAAAAAATAAAGCCTAGCAGTAATACTTGCCTGCTGTTTTTGATATGCAGTATTTGGATTTATCTTCGATTCTAACAGTAGTGAACCTGAAAAAGGTATGAAAAGATGTTTACTGAGTTTAACAAAATAAACACCTCCATGCGTCTTACGACAACCGCCCATGTGCCAGCCAACATATGCTCAGCTTAACCCACATCTTCCAGAAAGTCCAGGAGAACCATCTTCTTTAAACATGCCAGGTAAGACAAAATGCAGCATAAATACCCTTATTAAAATACATTCTTCTCTTCTAGTTTAGACCAAAATTCTCTGTAGCGCTGTTTCTTCTCCTAAAACCTGGTGTGACAACTAGCTAGTTTAAAGGCCGTTTAGCAAACCTATACAAATTTGCACCAGGTAACGTGCTGCCCAGCATAAAAATGTTTTTGCCCACAGAAGCCACGTGGGCCATTTGCTTTTATTTCCTTCAACTGTCCTTCAGAAGTGAATCATCTAGATACTATAAACCCAGGGACTTTATCTTGTGTATGCAAGTAGTGTATGTATCCTGGCAACAGCTCCAGAGTAATTTATACCAGTCTTAGGTGGTTTATTTAGCACATTAGCACCTGTCGGCTGACAAAGTGGCAAGTGTGTACCCTCCCCCCCTCCAAGAGAGACCCTTAAGGTGACTTTAAAGTGCAATAAAACATGAGGAACGCCACACAACTCGAATGCAATCAGTGAATTTCTAGGGGAAAACACCAGCCAACCAACCAACTCCTTATAGGAGCAAGAAGGGGAGGAAAAGAGCACTTCAAAAGCGAACAAAATTATTCTGAAAAGCAAAGAAGGTGTCGTCACACGTAACAACTTCATCTCTAGTCAGTCAAAAGGGATGCAGCCGGCTGGGGTAACTGGAAGGGGGAAAGTCTAGGGCCACCGCTGCGGCTTCTCGGGGGAAGGAAGCTTCGAACAGAGCCGCAAGCTGAAGGCAAGAAAGGGGAAAAGAAATAACAGTCCTCCGGGGTCCTCCCTGACGAACGCGGGAGGGGAGGCACGGCAGCCCGGCCCGGCGGGCGTCCGCGCTGCGAGCGGGGGAGCGAGG
>WAAD01031664.1:71228-88843 GCA_013389945.1 Fregata magnificens
GAGGAGGGGGGGGAAAAGAAAACAGTAAGACACAAATTCACAAAATGCAAATTGAAAAAGCTAACAACAAAAGTCTGTCCTCACATCATCTTTGCAGATTTCATGGATAAATTCTCTTGCTTCGTGCATAGCACTAGGTGTGGGGGCAAACACAGAATACGTCTCTTCATCCAGCTGACTTACAGTTACACCTTGAAAACAGAATTTAATGAGAGGATTTAGGTGAACATTGCTACTGTTTCAGCAAGCAGAAGATGTACATTCAGTAAAGACCTGCATAGAGCAAAATTATTTTGCACAGACCCATTAAGATCTCTGAGTCCTAATCATTTCAAATGTTGTTTTTCAGATTAGGCACTGGACAGCTTTACACATAACTGAATAGAAACCATGTTACAGGTATGCTTGCCAAATACCTGGACAAACTTGTGCTCCATATGGAACTTCACATTTGCAAAATCATTATAATCCTTCAATGACAGGAAAAATTCTTGAAATAATTTTGGTTTTATGAATAAATCTCAGCTATGAATGAATTTCGTAAGAGATTTTTAATAAAACTATAGTTTTCATTAATAGCTGATGGAAATTAAAGTGTTTCAGAGCCAGAACACAGTAAGATTGCATGGTAAAATTCTCTGCACCACTAGACTAGTTTTCTGGCCAACAGACTGCATAGGCTTGCAACCAAATGGAAGTATGATTTTTCCTCCTTTTCTCCACCCCAATCCCCTGAGAAGCACTAATCAAGCTAGCTAGAGCATTAAAAGAGTTTCAAGTCCAAAGCAGCTGGAGCAGAACATCTACTTGATACTACAGACATCAGCCTTTTTTAAATGTTAGCTTTCTAAAAGTAGTGAACAAGTTTCGCTATATTAAGCAATACAGGAAAGATTTTGCATTTGCAAAGAAGTGGTCATAAAAGAAATCTGAGGTATTTAATAATATCAGAGCAGAAACTCACCTCTGCTACCATGGCTGACTATTAGTTGAATATTACCTTCATCATGTTGGAAAGATGGTAAGGCTGGGTTATGTCTAGTTTCACCGCTTTGAGTCATTTGAACAAAGGTTTTTAATAGTGTGGCCTCTCAGAAATACTTAACACTTCGCAAATTCCGTTCATTCACTTCTGAGGGCAACCACAACGTCAAGCTATAGGCCTGATTCTAAGTGACCTGTCAGTCTGCATTTATCTCAACCAAAGCATCAATTGCTGTATTTAGCAAACAGTAGTGAGAAAGGCATCAGCTTTGAATTTGGCACTTAAGGCCAGGCAGGACAAACCACTGTGCAAACAAATAATATTAATTTATTCCAAGAAATATAACAAGGTCAGGAAACAGTTGTCACACTACTCACTACCAGTTAAAGCCCCAGTCCAGGTCACTCCCACAATGGGATAGTGAGTTGGATTTCTAACATGCCAGCATGTTAACAGTGTATACAAGCTCTTCACAGAACCCTAGGAAAACAGTCAGTGAGCACTGTAGGGAAAAAGCTCAATGTCCCCTCTTAACCACAGCAAAAAAGCTTTAGTTTATAGGAAAAGCTGCTTAGATTTGATCTACACTTCAGCATATTCATGCTCAGACTTGCTTGACTTCACATCTTTCATTCAAGACTATCTGCAATACTGTCCCTAGATGAACCTTCAATTGCCTCTTCTACAAGCCCTGAAAAACACCATCACATGTGCACCAATCTTCAGGGAATTCCTCCTGCAAGACAAACTGTAAGTGCTTTTACAAAGAGAATCTACACAACTACGTGTAGCTGAAGTGAGCTTCACCTAGCTTTTTGAAACACATGCATCTCTTAGCAAGATATAGTACAGACTCAGTTTGTACTAAGCATTGGAACAGCTAAACATACAAGTCTGAAAACAAAGGCAAATATTGTTTTGCAGTCTGCAGCACAAAGCACAAATTAAGAAGTACCCTTTTCTCTTAATAGTTCTTCCTATCTACTTATTAGGTTGTTGCTCCTGAAGCACAAATGCCAGTTTTATGGAGGCGGTCAACAGAACGATTTGGGGAGTTTAAGTTTAGCTACTTAGAGTTTCTGTAAGGGCATAAAGACAGCATTAAGATTCGGCAAAAGCTGTGCTAGTAATACCTGTGCTACCAAGACCCACTAATTAAAACACCACACTAGTAAATTTTCATATAGAGAAGAGAAGCTAATAACACATCAGGATAAATTATCACAGGAAGCAAGAATGTCTTACCAGTCTGTGCTTGAAGTTTTTTCAAATTATAGGCCCCAGGACCAATGAATCGTAACCTTTTTGATAATGGAACGTGGATAGTTTCTGAAAGAACATTTGAAAATACTTTGAAATGCTAAATATAATAATCTTGAAAGCTATCACAAAAAATAAGTCACATTCATTTAGATTTTAATCTTCTATAGCTACTTGTATTATTTGCTGAACATTGATGTAATTACATTTAAGAACTGGAACAGTTGAAAACATAGAATACAAATACTTTCAGTGTAAATTACCTTAAGCCATACCAATACTGACATCTACATCCATTCTGATTTTGTGAGAGTCTCACGTCACTTCAGTTTTATTCTGTTTTCTGGTGTACAGTGAAATAGTACAGTGCTGCCCCACGTGGCAATAAAAACCAAGAATTTGCCTCAAAAAACCCAAAGAAAAAAATAACCCCAAGAGGCAGGGGCAGAAACATAAAACAAACATTCATTTAAAAAGCTGTTTTAAGCAGCAGCTTATTGTTAAAAGATAATTATAAAAGATATGCATTCTTATCAACATACAACTAACATTACCTACAACTGGTCCACTTTCTTTTCTGTTAGGTCTCGGTTTTGCCAGTGTTTGGTTCATAATTTGTAAAATCTCCCTCTTTGCAGCTGTGGNAATTTATACAGTTGTTGTTAAAGTAGATAAACATCCATTCACAAAACGTGCCTCCTGCCTAACTTGAGAATTTATCACAGTAACTTAACACATTTCAGGTAGTGCATGTTTGTTGCAGTACAACATTCTGCTCTGGGTATACAAAACCTATGCCTTCAGCACACTTATTGATTTTATGCAGCTTAGAACATTACACACTATTTCAATGTATTATATAAATAAATCAGAGTGCTGATAAGAGCAACAGGGTGTAGCTTTGATTAGTTAAGTTATGATACACTGGCCTGAAACTCTAGCTGAGCCACTTGATATGGTACACCATTGAATAGGAATTACTAGTTCTTACATATTAATAAAGGTTTTCTTACTAAAATCTTGCTATTACAATCAAGTTGAAAGTTTTCTCTTACAACTAGTTAAATCCTTATTAAAGTTTGTAGCTTCAGTTTTTCACATGGCTCAAGAATATTTTGGCTGTACACATCAGAATACAGACAGCAGTAAATTTCAATAGTAAATATAGCTGAATTTATGGTAAATGAGAAATAGTTTGCTGTTCTTTTTATAACATTATTCCGCTGGATTTAAAAAAAGGTCATATAATAGGATGTTTGTATGTTAGTCCAAATCCATTTCAGTATTATGGTAACACTTTACATGTTTAACTAGCAACAGATGCCTCCTCCCTCTCCCAACTTTCACCAACCAAATGCAATCCAGAGTTTCAGTGCACAAAGCTGCACTTCAGCCTTTACTACTTCTGTTACAGAATCATTGAATCATTTAGGTTGGAAAAGACCTTTAAGATTATCAAGTCCAACCATTAACCCAGCACCGCCAAATCCACCACTAAACCATGTCTTTTAAACACCTCCAGGGATGGTGACTCAACCACTTCCCTGGGCAGCCCGTTCCAGTGCTTGACAGGCCTTTCGGTGAAGAAATTTCCCTAATATCCAACCTAAACCTCCCCTGGCACAACTTGAGGCCACTTCCTCTTGTCCTATCGCTTGTTATTTGGGAGAACAGACCGACCCCCACCTTGCTACAGCCTCCCTTCAGGTAGTTGTAGAGCGCCAGAAGGTCTCCCCTCAGCTTCCTTTTCTCCAGGCTAAACAACCCCAGTTCCCTCAGCTGCTCCTCATAAGACTTGCTCTCTAGACCCTTCACCAGCTTTGTTGCCCTTCCCTGGACACACTCCAGCACCTCAGTGTCCTTCTTGTACTGAGGGGCCCAAAACCGAACACAGTATTCCAGGTGCGGCCTCACCAGTGCCCAGTACAGGGGGACGATCACTCCCCTAGTCCTGCTGGTCACACTATTCCTGATACAAGCCAGGATGCTATTGGCCTTCTTGGCCACCTGGGCACACTGCCGGCGCATATTCAGCCAGCTGTCAACCAACACCCCCAGGTCCTTTTCCACCAGGCAGCCTTCCAGCTGCTCTTCCCCAGGCCTGTAGCATTGCGTAGGGTTGTTGTGACCCAAGCGCAGGACCCGGCACTGAGCCTTGTTGAACCTCATACAATTGCCCTCGGCCCATCGATCCAGCCTGTCCAGATCCCTCTGCAGAGCCCTCCTACCCTCAAGCAGATCAACGCTCCCGCCCAACTTGGTGTCCTCCGCAGACTTACTGAGGCTGCACTCGATCCCCTTGTCCACATCATTGATAAAGATATTAAACAGAACTGGCCCCAATACCGAGCCCTGGGTAACACCACTTGTGACCGGCCGCCAACTGGATTTGAATCCATTCACCACAACTCTTTGGGCCCAGCCAGTTTTATTCGTAGGGTATCAAGCTGTTAGATCTTAACCATGAACTCCCTGAGATGACACGGACTTTTACTTAAGTTCTAAGAACTCGCTGCTCAAGACATTTAAAAATTGGTCTGAAGTTACTTTAAAGTTAGTTTGGAGCTTATTTTTAACAACCCTTTTTACTGATTTATGGCGTAGCAAAGAGCAAACCTTTTTTTCCCCCAACTCAACCACAGATGGTTTTTAATACAGTATGACAAATTTTATAAACTGACATGGCTTAGTAATATTGTGCTTGCATCAGTCAAATCCAAAATACTAATGTAAATATTTCATAATATATTCCTCCACCCTGATGGTGCTCTTTCCCTCCCTCCCCACTTTGCTATGCCACTTATTTTATGGCAATTTTTCAAAACAAGTTACCCACTGTACTAAACTGGTGACTGTTAGTATCACTCCATTTTTGTTCTGTTTTAATAAAAAGTAACCTCCAGGAGCAGCAGACATGTTCACTGACGCTATGTACAATAATAAGAAACTTAAGTGTTGTGGGAAGGGCCTGGCTTTTTGGAGATTGAATGCTATCCTCTGACACAAAAAGCTATTTATTTTGCATGAAGTGCCTGTATTGAAGTATAACAGACAACAACCAAACCAGCCCAGTTTTTTTGAAGACAGCAGCTTTTTTCCACAATGAGAACAAAAAATTTAATAATTTGTTTCATAAAACTTAGAATTTAATACAATTTATCATTTAATATCATAAAATGGGTGCAAATACAAATATGGACCTACCTGTAGCTTGCTGAATAGCTTCCATTACAATCTTTATTGGTATTCCTGGCAGTTTTAGATCAACCTAAGACGAAAAGAGTTAAGTTACATTAATATGTAAGGAAAGCTTTTTTAAGATACATTCTCAGAGTTCCATTTTAGGAAGATTTAATGTTGCAATACCTGCAAGGCAGTTATTCCTTTATTAGTACCCGCCATCTTGAAATCCATATCGCCATAGTAATCTTCAATTCCCTATCAGCATAGACCGAAAGAAAGCAAGTTAGAGTAACTTTATCCCAGTGTCAAGTCTCATTATACTAAAAAGTACATTCTGTGTTTCAGTAAGCCACAAAGTAGTTCTGCAGACTTGAGGGAAGAGTTTGGGCGACAAAACAGAGAAGATAAAGCTATTCAATATTTCCAGTACCATATGTTCTAGAATTAACTGGGTAAAACGTTACAAAAGAAGGCCATAGAGGGTATTTTACAGAATTAAGCAGCAATAAACACAATGCTAGAAACACTCACCAGGATGTCTGTCAGCAAACGATAGTCCTCAATATCTCCTTTTTCCAGACTGCATTTGGTAATGAGACCTATTGCTACACCTGCCACTGCACTTGATACTGGAACTCCTAATAGTGGTAAATAAAAATACATTTTTATAACCTTTGGTCACTTCCAAATCCTATAACACATTATATGTCATTTATCCTTGTAAGTGCCATATATTGTACCTGCATCCATTAATGCCAAACTTCCACCACATGCAGAAGCCATTGAAGAGGACCCTACAGAGTTAGAATACAGGGAAAAATAAAATATTAAACATTAGTCAGAAGTATCTGAAACAAAACTTGCTAGTGGTATTCTTCAATGACAGTTTGAAACTTAACTTGCTGCTAGCTAGAAAATACTGTGCAGCAACACACATACTACACTAAATAATTGCAATTAGAAGTTTTCTGTAGCAGAATTATTTTTAACAAGAAATGGGTAATATAGTTTGAGCCTTTCATGATACCGATACCAAAAAAGCTCAACAAGTAACACAATTAATATTAAATATTCTAGACAAGGAATTTGTGGGTTTCGCAGGAAGCTGCAAATGGGACTTCTTCCCCTTCTCCACTAACCCCTTCTCCCAACCACCTAATCTCACTGCAGTGCTAGGAAATAGGAGGTGGACCTCAGGGAACTTCTCGCCACACAGGGAAATCTGCAGAAAGGTGGAATGCATAGCTCTCTCCCAAACTGGGCAGATAGGAAAGAACAAATACAGACAGCCAGGAAGAGTTACCTCTAAGTCAGTGAGGGTAGAAGCTGTGATTAAGCACTGAAGAATGGGTCTCAATACATGCTCATTTATTTTCCTCACTCTGTAGCATAAAACCGCCCCCAAATACCATTTTATTAAACTCAGAATTTATGTTTACATCTCATACTGATACTGTGCTGTTATACAAATTGAAAGAAAGGTTCACTGCTCACAAACATATACAACCTTTTTATTTTATGGACTTCAGGTAATACAGCTACCGAGATTAAGGTGGTTAAAAACGAAATCTAAAATGCTGACAACTCAAGTGTGTCAAACTCAAGCTTTTTTAAGAACCAAATTTAGTCTCCAGCACTAGGTTAAAAATAAGAAAATCATAATACCATTTGACTCTAGGACTTCAGAAGTAACTCGTATTGTGAATGGGAAATCCTCGGGAATAACTGGTTTCAAAGCTCTTTCTGCCAGTGCACCTGTTTAAAAAAAAAAACAAACAAACCAAGTCATCCATAAATAAAAACAATCAGACTTACAGCATAGGACTTCTCTAGTCTGAACTTACCATGTCCAAGTTCTCTTCTGTTCATACCAGTAACTTTGCCAATCTCATTAGTTGCATAAGGAGGAAACTATGAAGTAAACAAATGTGTATATAGAAAATTAACTAATATTTTTTCCCCATTTTAAAACATACACTTAGAAAAAAATTCTTTGAAGTTTTGGTGCATCTTGAGGTAAAACAAATTAAAAAAACCAAACCACCACATGACTTCTATCAGTCACTTAGTTGGCAAACCCGGACCAGTTTAGGTAGTGTTTAGTAAATGTTTTACTTCCACAGGACAAAACAGAATAAAGCAGTTGCAAGGTAGTTGGAAAAACAACACAACAACCTTACTCCAATTAAACTTGTCAAACAACATATCAGAAATGTTGTTTCTGTCATACACATAATGGAACAAGATATGCCTGTTGCCTGTACGAAATACTTTGGGCAAGTTCCAAAGGCTGAGAGAGATCCAAGATGTAAAAGCACTTACTTACTCTTATGTATGTCAGCTGAACATATTAATCGAGTTTACTAAAAATAATACAGCAGGTTAATCCTGCTTTCAGAATAACCCGTTCTTAAGGAGCTAACCTAATGTTAAGATATTAAAAAGGCTGTACAAAATGGCAATTTACAAATTTTCTAGTGCTTTTTAGGAAACCAGCACTTTTGTTCATAAACTACAGTATGAATTCACATATGAATTAGAATAAATTTTAGCAAATCTAGAGATAATTTATATCCTTGGAAGTGATCAATTTCATCTTTAAAAGCAAGACATGAAGCCCTTCTGTGAACCATGCAGAAAGCTGTGACACAGTAAAACTCTCACCTCGTAATGCAGCATGAAGTTTTTATCTTTTATTCCACTATTAATTAAAAACAAGACCATGTCAAAAAAGAGCAACCAAACATGTCTTACATACAATAGGTAATACGTAAGGTTATATTCAGTTACACTTACAAACAGACCCAGCAAAAACAACAGATCAACAGATCTGCTGACCACCCACATTTTTCCTAATGTTTTCTATGTAGCAAACAAATTAAAAAGCATAGTCCACAAAAAAAACCTCATGTGTTAATCATCATCATTAAAACAGTTTCCCTAGCTGTTTAGACTAGAATAGGCCCTATCAGTTCCTTATGCTGGCTTTGGTGTGTCTGAAGGAAGCAAAAAAAAATTCAAACTTCAAGAACATCAGCATCTTACTGTACACATTGCAATAAGGACTCAGAAGCGTAAGCACTCAGAAGGAAAGTTGGAAGCCTCTGTAACCACAAAATAGCTCTTGATTAAATAAAAAAATCTGCACTCAAAAGTTACCGAAGTACCACAAGACTTGACTCTTAGCAATAAATACAAAAAAGCTAATTTATAAAGAAAGTTGCTTCAAGTCAAGACTTGCCTGTAGTTTCATACAGAGGCAATGTCTCATTCATGAAGCAATCTAATGACTGCTAATTAAAACCCATTATTTAACACAAGCTAATTGCCAAGAATACCAAAATTACAGAATATGGACAAACGCCTCTAGGCCAAAAAATTTAACTAAAGCAAAGCTGACACACTAAAATGTAAAAGCTCCCACACTGGTGGGGTAAGATCACTGAACTGCAGCTTTAAAGAAAAGAGTTTCCCCTCCGCAAGAAGTTAGCCCTCAGCAGTAAAATGTTATCGGCACAAGGACTTGCTTGCTACACATAAATTTTCCTTACTCCATTATAAAAAGAACAAAAATATTTTCACCCTCTAAACATTTTCATTTTGAGACAAAACGAGAATATTTAGATAGGCTGATTCAGTTGGTGGAATCCCCCCCCAGTTATCTGCTTTTTTATTTTTTTTTTCTATTTGAACCAAACTTGACAAACAGAACAGCACTTCATGGGCTACATGCATCCAACCTATCGAGCAAAACTTCAAAACTTGTGAGAAATAGATTAAATGAGTAGAACACATATCAAGTTCCAAGTGTAATGATGAATACTTGGAACAAAGAAAGAATCAACTTCCATCAGTTGTTTTATTTAAAGACACTTGATATATGAACACAGTTTTACAGACTCAAGAGTAATTCACTATTTTCTTTCTCTTAAAACCAGGCTGGATGTTACTTGTAATACTGCCCAATTTTAAATGCGTGTCTATGGAATTAATGTCATCTTAACAAAAAAACCTGCCAAGATCTCTTGAACGTAGGCCACTTCAAAGTCTGATTTTACACATTTTTTCAGTCCTAATGAACACACATATATATGTCGTAGTTCAAGGAACTTTTATCAAATGTGCTTAAATGCTCACCCTCTTATTACTACTGACAAAACACCAGAAGATATACATACCTCACTGCTGTTGAGATAAGATCTGGTTTTACACTTGATTCTATAGAGTCAAACGTAACTGTACAGAGAACCTAGAATAAAAAGACAGAGGGTAAATAAACTGCTCTTAAACACTTCCATGTTTCACAACTTTTACTGTTTATGAAGAATCAAAAAGAATGATTTCAGCAACAAATACGATGCCACCACCTACAACTTCCGCAAACTTTCCCCCCCGCTTCATTGCACAAACTTATTCATAATCTGTAAAGATGATACAATCTTACAAGTGATCACATTTAAAAATACCAATTCAATGTTTCTTAACCTGGCAGGAGCCTAGAACAGTTTGTTCACTAAGAAACCGAACTACATCTAAGAGCCAGGGCCAGATACAGCCACAATGCTGTGCAAAAGAGCAAGCCTCTCAACGCACTTGGCACGGACTTGCGGCATGCTGTTATTTTTAGTGGGATAAGAGGGGACAACACTGAGGAGTAAATCACTGTTTGCAACTACCCATGTACCCTGTAGTAAGTCAGATCAATGGCTGACAGTCTTCTAGGAAAATGAGCTATAAAAATGTAGGAGAGCAAATCTTGCGTACAAACTTAATTCAATCCACCCAACATCTGACGCTTTTGGCAAAGAAGAGAGAGAGAAAAAAAAATCTCATTAGTGTGCCTTTTTTGTACAATTTCCCTCTTTAGTGCAGGTTACATATGAAGTTCCTTTAAAAAGATTTCTCATGACGTACACAATTTAGCATTGCCCTATATATCAACGACTCATTGAGTTACCCATTTTTCTAAAAATGAACAGGATTATATTTTACATGAAAAGCTTTTGTTTCAACAAATATCTTTCACATAAAAGTCTACATAGAGGGATGAAAAAGATATGATTTTGGACTTATTAACAACCAATTTTACTTTAAGCCATCCTGAACGGGAAAGCTTTCCCCTCAAACCACCTCCTTGCAAGACAAAAACCCAACCAACCAAAAGTGGCCCAAATCTGCCAACCTGAACTGAACAAGGAGAACCCTTACAGGATCTAACTGTGGTTACTAGACATTCTTCACAACATCTGAAGACACAATAACGCTTACCAGATTCTTTCTGGGCACAGATTCTTACAATGTTATCCTAAGATCTGTACTGTTCATGTAGCAAGGAGCCAAGCTTTGTCTACTGTTTTAATGGACTCTGATGTATTTTAATCGAATCCAAACCATTTCCTAGTTATTACTATTTGAATGTGAACAAAAGCAACTTTGCATTTAAACGAAAGATACCAATCTTTCAGCTTTTGATAAATTAATTCCTAATTTCTGATGCGCAAAAGGTACTACCTGTGTTTGACCTCTCTGAAATAAGGCTGATCCATGAAGCATTTTAAACATGTTCACTTCACATTTAATATCTCTGAGGGAAGCCAAATCTCTCCCGTCACACCTAAAGTGACAAGCAGAAATTATGAGATCAATGAAACTATAGTCTTGGATAAAAAGCTGACAAATATTGTTCACTAGGATTTTGATACACTTACCTTCTGTATTCATTCAGAACAAGATTTCTAAAAATATCCTTTGAAACCACACTGAAAGATTCCATGATTTCGTAAGGCTCAGCCTCTGGAAATTTTTCTGGGTATAAAAAAGAAATTGCATCTGAAGTTGGAAAATGGATTTTATAGAACTTTTACTAAAATAGCTTGGCCAACAAAGAGCACACTGTAACTCCAAGTACTGCTAGCTGCATTTAAGCATTCTCTAAATATTAAGAAAACAGAAAATAATACCTTTCAGCTGTTCTTCTGTTTCAAGCCTTATTTTGTTAATTGCTTCATCTCTAGAAATCTAGAATACAGGATTTGCAACCAGTTAATTCTACAGGGCAGAATAACAAAAGAGGTTTGGGTTGTTGGGTTTTGGTTTGTTTTAAAATTCTGTAAAACTCAAGGGATAAGGAATAGGATCGTCACACAAATTCAAAGATCAATAGTGTACTGCAAATAAATATTCTGGTAGATAAGAATTTACAGAACAATTTATTATTACTATTGCAAATATATGCAGAGAAGGAGAGGAGTTTTTATTAACATTAAAGAAACTAAATCTTACTACAGTTTCATTATGATATTAATTAAAAAAGAATTATATCATGTTTGAATTGATTACTTACTTTATCATGGCTAGAATCTGTGAACACCGCATAGATCTTGTTAAAAGCAAGTCTTTCGGAAGAAAAGAAAGAATTTTTGAAAACACAGCTTAAAAACCACTTACATAATTAGTTTCTTTTGAGGACTAAATGTTTGTTTTCATTAGCAGTATGAAAGCACCAGACTGACATTTATAAACATTACTAGCTCCAGCTGTCCTTCCTGCCTGCTCTCCTGCCACCTCTCTGTATTAGTTATCACTTCCACAGCAAAGCTCATACAAGCCAACATACCCTGACTCCTCTTATCACCATTCCACAAGAGCGGCACATTAACTTACAATACTTTCACTGGGTTTTCAGGATATTTGTTTTGCCCTGTCCTACTTACTAACTACAAAACAAGAAAGCTGAAGGCCACGTTCCTAAGCTCCTATGGAAAATGGAGCAAGTAATTCTAAACATTCAAAACATGCTATTTTGCTAAACAAAAACCCCAAACTATCTGATCAGAGCTCATCAAATTAAATAATCATTAAATAAGCATTTTGAGTCACTTAACAGAGTTTAGATCAAAATTACTTGTTCTGAACTTACTTCTTTGCACATTCCACAATCTCTTCAGGAGCAACAAATAACTTCTGCACAGTTCTCTTGACAACACCTCGTTCTTTCACTAGTTGTTGAATTCCCTGAATTATTTGCTGGGTATGCTTCACCCCTACTTTGATGGCATGACAGAAGTCTTGTTGCAGTATATTCTCAGCAGTTGCTTCCAACATAACTAGCAACGGAAAGGTGAAAATTAAGTAAATTACTATTTTATTGTTCAATAGCAATCTAACTCAACTGAGGAAATACAGATTAACATTAAACTGCATAAATATAGTGGAATTTACCTAACCAAAAGTTACCTTAGCTATCACTGTTGTTTATTCCTACTATTGTGTAAAAATACAAATTTCAAAGATTAGGAAAATACCTGCAAAGAGGCACCTACTTGATTTTCACACACGCAACAGATATTAATAATTAACCTACTTACCAACTTGATTTTGAGGAGCTCCAGCAACAACTAAATTTAAAGCACTAGAAGACATCTGTTTTCGAGTTGGATTGATAATAGTTTCTCCATCAACTAGTCCTACCCTTACTGCACCTACAAAGAAACTCCAGAAAATTATTATTATAATAAGGAAGTTCTTTAAGGCATCATTTTACTTTGAAAATTATACATCTAAAAACAATAATTAAAGCTATGGATTCGTTTAAAAATATTAGCATGTTAGTTATATACTAAGAACAAATCTGTAAGGCAAAATTATCTATCCTTGAATTTCTTTTGGGTAGTATTACTGGGTAGGGCATATATTGCTAAGTAGCACTATACAAAAGGCTGTAAGTCCATTGTTGGTGGTTTTTTTTTGTTTGTTTTTTTTTTTTTTGTTTGTTTTTTAAAAGTCGTTTGAGCATGTGTTTTCTACAAAAAAAGGCAAGTGAAAGGACAATACAGCTAAATATTTGCTCTTGGCTAGATCATTTCTCTTCCCATAAAATATTCACAATGAAATAAAGCTGCTCTTGAGTTCCTGGAGAAAAAGGATTCTTATCCAGCTATTTTCTAAACAATGCTTTTCAAGACCAAGGTTCTCTAAAGAAAAAATTAAGTTATCAGTCTCTCTACTACGCTATTTGTGGATTATAAATCCTTACAGAAGTATATTTAGTCCAGGAAAAATAATGATTTGAAGGGCAATAATCCTATCCATTGTAAAATTATTTTCAGTACTTGAAACAAAAGATAGTGGACTTTAGATTCAGATTCTTGTTAAAAAAGAAAGCACAAACTGTGGTCTATGCCTTCCATTATGTTCAAATCACCCATCATTTCAAAACATTTACTTACCAATAGGACCATTCCATGGGATATCGGATAATGCAAGTGCTGCAGAAGCTAGAATGAAGAGATAAAAATCTGTATTAGAAAAAATGGATCATGTTAAAATCACACAGAAGCAGTAATCTTTAACAGTCCTCTTACCTCCATTAATTGCCAGAACATCAGGATCATTGACACCATCTACTGCTAAAAGATTACAAAGGATCTGGCATAAGATAAAAGACAATGAATAACTTTGATCTATACATTTTTATTAGCTGTCAATACAAAGCTAAGGACAATAAAACAAAACATTCCACATATTTATACAAGCTTATACTGCAAATTAAAATTTGTTCAAGTATTTAAACTAGAAAGCTCACAAAAAACCACTAATAGATAATATCGTATCATATAACATACTATTAGCCTTTCTTTCCTCTGTCATACAGAATTTTGTTCCTGTATCTCTACAAAAAAATGTGGAAACTAGCATGTAATAAAAATAATTTAAGACAAGGAGATGACAAACTAAAAAGCAGCATTACACTATTAGACTGTTTTTCAAAGTGTAAACCTCTCCTGGACGCTAATGAAAACTGCTTTTCTTAAAATAGTGCCTATATCATGTGATATTTTCATTGGTCATACCCAAGTCTTCCATTCTGAAGTTAGCTACAGTTAAGGACAGTGAGCATGACCTACCTGTGTATCATAAAAGTAGCCTACTGGAAAGAGTGGTCTAATTGACCGATCTGCAAAAGAAATATTCAAAGTCTAAGAAGTATTTGGTTTTTCAGTAGTCAGTATTCACTTTGTCTTGTAATAACCCCACAAGAAACTGACAAAATGGTTCAAATGAAAGACACACCCCACACCCCCCCCCAAAAAAAAAAAAAAAAAAAAAAAANAAAGGCAGAGAACCCAGGAGGAAGCTCAGCATGAAATATAATCAACTCTAAAATTTCAACAGCACTCAGAGTAAAATAAGAGGTATTTGGGTGAGCATATCCACTGTCAGGTAACACAAGGTAAAAACATTGGAAAAGTCTTCTATGCTTTAGGATACAAATAATCTATGAAATAGTATTTCATCAGAAATATCTTCAATGAAGGGACATAGTCCTCAAACAAAGAAAAGCAACAAAAGCATGTATGTTCAAAATACTGTATTATTTCCATGATGCATAGATTTCCTATTAATTTTATTTCAGTCTGAAGTGTATAGGACTATGTAACAGCCCAGGCCTTACAGGCTGCTCCCTCTCCTAATTCTTTCCATTGCTGTCTTAAGATGCTGATGTATTTGACATCACTTTTATATAAGTGTTGAATTTCAAGGTATTATCTTATACATGAATGGAGATAGCCATGATGGAGATGACTTTTCAAGTGGGAGAGAATGAGTATATACCAATCAGTAAGTCTGCCTCTTTGTATTTCAGAGTTTAGCTTGGTTGTCTCTTCCACCTCTCCAGAGAGATGTGCGACTGCGGAGGCAACATCTCTGCCGTTAGGATGAGATCTTAGATACAATAACGTCAACAAAAGTGACAACAAGACTTCTCAAGATCCAGGCTTATATATAAAGGAATATGCACGCAGCCCCGCTTGATATACTGTTTTAAAGATCAGTACTGATAAACAAGAAACTACAAGTTTGTTTTCTTCTCACATTACCGCAGAAACAATCAAGTCTGCAAACAGCAGTTATAAATCACTATTTTTTCCACACATTCATGAGGATATTACAAAACATTTAAAATACACTGTAAATAAAATGTTTCGGCCTACCTATTACTCTACTTGTAAGAATTTCTTTATCAGTGGAACCAAGTTCTCTTCTTAGATAGTTTGTAGGAATTCTCCCTGCTGCGGCAGCTTTCTGACGATAGTCAACCTTTTAAAAACGAAACGGGGATTCCTCAAGACAACAGATTACTCGTTTCAGAGCCACAGAATCATTCAGGTTGGAACGGACACCTCAGAAGGCCTATAGTCCAATTTCCTGCTCAGACCAAGGTCAAATCTGAATTCAGATTACATTTCTCAAGGCTCTGCCCTGACACCCAAATGGACCCTCCCACCCTATATCATATATGGACTGCCCAGTCTGTCAGTCCCCAGCCTGAACTCTTGCAGGGCACTAGTGCACCCCAAGTTCAGGACTTTGGGTTTGCCCTTATAGAATTTCATAAGGTTCCCATCAGCCCATTCTTCCAGCCCCTGGTCCCACCCCTCCGGATGACAGCCCTGCTTCCAAGCATATCATCTGCACCCCCCCAGTTTGGCATCATCTGCAAACTTCACGAGCAGGAATTCCAGGTCACCTATGCAAGTATGAAACGGCCTGTGACCCAGGACAGACCCCCTGAGGAACTTGCTATTATTCAGCCTCAAGGTAGAACACGAATCATTAACCCTCAATAACCACTACACTTTCAGCCTCACAATCCAACCAGTTTTCCACACAACTAAAACATAATGTCTGAATATGGATGTCATGGCAGACAAAGTTCACAAGGCTTTTGTGGAAAGCCTTGCTAAAGTCAAGGTAGACAACATCCACTCCTCATCCCTCATCCATAGGTCTAGTTATTTTATCATAGATTGCTATTCTGAAGTCCAAGGTCTGTAGTCTGCTATTTGCATTCCTCATTGCCCCCAGCACCTTGAACTCCACTATTCAATGATTACTACTGCTAAGGCTACCACCGATTACCACAAACCCAATTTTGTCATTAGTACTTACCACTAATGGCATAAACTGAGATGCAGAAGGCTTAGTTTTACTGACTGCTGTGACCATTACTGCTGTGTCACCTAGCTGGATTAAGAAAAGAAAAAATGGAAATTACCTGCAACCAAAGTATTGTCTGAAGTCCTAAACTTATTCACAAGCTAAAACTCCAGAACACTGTTTGCAGAAAACCACCACAGAAAACACCATGCTTCACACCATTATTTTTGCTTTTCAAACAAAATTTTTTCCTACAAAACACAGCCGTACTTTCACTGGGGAGCAAATTGCCACTTGAGGTTCTATATCCTTTTAACAGACTCTGGTGTCCTAACAATGACTGTTCAGATCCAGAAATTTTGAAGTTGCACAAATTTTACTTTTTTTTTTTTTTTTTTTACCTGAACAACAGCAGATCCATCAGCAAACCTAGCAAGTTTTCCAGAAGACAGTTCCATCTTTCTATTGGAAAGAAAGAATATGTTATCACAGTGAATTCAAATACATTTTCCTGTAATGTCTGCATTCACCTACAGCATCTACTGTACAGAATGTTGGCTACACTTCATATTAGAGATAAAAATCCTCATTAGAGATGGATATTGAAACTCTTTGACCAAAAGCCACCAAATCCCCCTAGTCTAACATGCCTATGCCTCAAATGTCCTACTTCTTTCACCTAGAAGCAAAGACTTGCAGCCACATCAGATGTCACCTAAAGGTACATCTATGGCTTAGAGACGAAATGCTTTGCTCGCACCGGAAGATGAATTGCCCACCCATTCAAGCTGCGTTTTAGGGTCCTGCCACTAGAAAATGCAAGTACACACCTCCTGTACCCTCCCGAGAAGAGGGGAGCTGCCTGCACACCCACAAAACACCTTTTTCCCACCACAGCTGCAGAATATTCTCTCTTCCGTAGAGGAAAGAGACGGAAATACACCTGCTCATCATCCCCTCGGAATGAGGAACGGCACGCAGGAACGTCAGCGGCAATTTCTCCTCACGTTTTGTTAACCCACCACGCCGGACACCTCTCTCCACCGACTCCGGGGCTGAGGGGGCGGGGGTCTGNCCTCCCCCCCCCGCCTCCGGGGCTGAGGGGGCGGGGGTCTGCCGCCCCCCGGCCCGCAGCCGGTACCGAAAGCCGCTCCTCAGCCAGCGCCGCGGCCCAGGGAGCGGGGAACACCCGGAACGCCTCCCCCTTGCCCCCCAGCTCCCTCAGGGCGCGGGAAGCCCCTCACCT